>JAPFFP010044044.1:0-12730 GCA_026153255.1 Solanum medicagineum
CCACATAAGGATGCAACAATGCACTTAAACATCATTTCAAAAATCTCAACATATGTGTAAAAATCATCACGAACTTGTCAATCTAAACATGAATGCATGCAAATGTCATGGGCTGAACTTTGATTTGAAATAACAAAAAGGACTTAGAATTAGTAATTTTAGGCTTGAGTAGAATAGAAAGCTAAGGATATCAAATCTTAGAGAAGTGGCTAACACCTTGCAATTGGTCAAACAAATCATCAATCCTTGGAAGAGGGTTCTTATTCTTTATGGTGACCCTATTAAGTTGCCGGTAGTCAATACACATTTTAAGGGACCTATCCTTCTTCTTCACAAACAACACCAGAGCACCCCAAGGTGACCCTTCTCCAAAAAATCCCTCAATTGCTCCTTCAAGTCCTTTAACTCCGCCAGGACCATGCGGTAAGGGGGAAAAGAAATGGGTTGAGTATCGAGAAGGAAATCTATACCAAAATATATTTCCATTTCAAGAGGAACAACGGGAAGGTCATTTGGGAAGACACCTAGGAACTCATTTACAATCGGAACTGACTCTATAGAAGGGACTTCGGACTCCACATCCCTAACCCTCACAAGATGACAGAGACACCCCTTAGATATCAACTTGCAGGCTTTAATGCAAGAGATTAACCTACCTTTGACCACCACATTGTGACTTTCCCACTCAAGAACGGGTTCATTTGGGAATTGAAATTTGACGCTACGAGTTCTACAATCAATAGAGGCATAGTATGCATGCAACCATTCCATCCCAAGAATCACATCAAAATTCATCATTTCCAACTCAATAAGATCACAAGGCAATATCTTATGTAAAATACAAATGGGAGTGGACAATTTCTATACACCTTTCTGGCAATAATAGATGCAACAATAGGAGTAGACACCTCATAATACTCACACAACAATTCAGGCTCAACATGAAACTTTTTGGTAACAAAAGGGGTAACAAAAGAAGGAGTGGCACTCAGATCATAAATGCATACATATCAAAATCAAAGACATCTAACATACCGGTGACGACATTAGGTACCTCCTCACCCCTTGCCTCCCTTGGAGTGCATAGAACTAATTGTGCCTTGGGGCACCACCTTGTTAGCCACCGCTCCCCAAAGGAACCGCATTTGCACCTTGTGGACAAACTTCCTTACCCTTGTTGCAGTTTCGAGGACAAACAATCTTCTTGTGACCCACTTCCCTACATCCATAGCATGCATTAGTATCTTTGAATCATGGGCCCCCATAAGCCTTACCACATCTTGCACACACATTATTAGGAACCACACCACCAACACGATGGGCCCTTGGGAGGACATTGGCAAACCCCCTATTAGAAGCATGAGAGGATCCTTGGCCTTGATATAACCGACCACCCTTTTGACTTTGGAACTTCCCTCAAAACGGGCCCTCTTGGCCTCATTACTCCTCCTCTTCCTTAACTTTTCCTCCTCCATTTGTTCGGCATAGGTCATAAAATGGGATAAGTCCATGTCACTAATCAACATAGCAGACCGACATTCTTCACTCACCAAATCGGATACACCCATCACGAATTTGGGTCGGCAACCAAGTAGGGAGCATATTTAGAGAGTTGATTGAACTTGAGGGAATACTCCCTCACACTCGTAGACCTTTGCCTCAAATTCATAAACACCACCATCTTGGCCTCCCTAAGCTCAAGAGGGAAGAACTGATTAAGAAAAGCCGCCTTGAACTCCTCCCAAAGCATCACATTATTGATTCCCTTTTCCTACTTCCATTGATTAAACCATATTTATGCTACCCATTGAGTTGGTAGGACGTCAACAACGCTTTCTCTTCTGATTTGACACCCATGATAGCCAATACCTTGTAAACCTCATCAATGAACTCTTAAGGGTCCTCATCTACCTTAGACCTATAGAATTTTGGTGGTTTCATCCTCATAAAAGCCCTCACCCAAGATGCCGGTATAGGAGCATGAGGTGCTTGGCCCCTTTGGTTGCCTTGGTTAGCCACAACTTGTGCTTGCAAAGTGAGAGCATCCCGGAGCTCACCATGAGCCGTTTGTTCCTCGGGAATATGGTCTCTCTTTTCTTTTGTGTTAGGCATGATATAGCATAGAGAAGAATAATCGTTAGGGGGGAAAAACTTACTATACCTCTATAGCACGACTTATAACATGAAGAAGGGAAACATTTCTTAAAACGTTTCATAGTCCCTTGCTCATAGTTGTGGTGCACAACACAACCATGAACAAGGCTCTAATCCACGCAGTGTTTGGAATGCCGAGGACCTAATAAACTAGTATGTCTGGTACCAAGTTTGTCACGACCCAAGCCTAGGGCCTAGATGTGAAACGGCGAATGGGGAACTCGAAAGGATCTCAAACAAGCCTCTTAACATATCATTACACATCATTGGCCGTGGAAGCAATCAAATAACATAATAAGAGAAGAAATGAGGAAAAAGGCTAAAGGGGTACTTTTATAACATAAGAAGAAAAACAAGAGAGTCAACGCTCAATACATAACATATCCAACAAACCTCTACTATATAGATAAGAGCGGGGGCCAAGAAAAGCAACCGGGCTCACCCTCATAGTCAATATATACATAAAAGGAAGATAGTCTTAGTACATAGCATGATATCATAGATATTGTCCCTTAAAATGGAGGACTGACGAACTAGCTTGAGAGAATTCGTACTAGCCATGCGGAGGAAGATGCTCAAGCGGGGCTTCGATTCTTACATATTGACATCCTATAGGCATAGAGTATGCGTTAGTACGTTTAAATGTGCTATGTATGTAGAATGCAATGCAACAAGTGATAAGCAACATAATCAAAATGCATAAGCATAGGCAATAAGTAGAATATAACAATATGGCATTCATGAAAGATGCTTAAAGTAAACCATGCTTACATAAAACATAATACATATGTAAGAAGAGACCATCATTAATGAGTTCACAGTTTAGCAAGGTACAAAATCCTTGATTGGTTGGTGGATGCTTGTACCCTACCACCCCTGGTGATTGAGGTACAACCATAAATTCGGTTATCAAGGTAGAAACCCCTTCATTGGTTGGTGGATGCTTGCACCCTACCACCCCTGGTCATTGAGGTACAAACCCCTCAATCCAGTTATCAAGGTACAAATCCCTCGACATCGTTACTCGGGCTCTTAACCCCCTGAGTAGGGCATGGTCAATTTCCAACACTATATAGGAGAATATCATATACATACATTCCTTTAATCATCATAAAGTCATTCAACCCATAAGACATGCATTGGACCTTCAATTCCTTAAGATACCATAATCGAGTATTTTATCAAACACATGGCAGGTGTTTAGTCCTAGTGTAAAACCATGCAAATCAAGAGTGGAATCATACTAGAAAATTTAGTGTAAAACCATTAATAGATACTTGGTAACACCCTCAAGCAATATACATCAAAATCCTTCATCAAATCTCACAATAGATCTTAGATTCATAGCTCAAAACATGCTAAAACAATCACAATTTTATGAAACCCCAACATAGTGTGCAGTGAAATTCATAATAAGTAAGACCCATGAGTAAATCAACTTTAAATAATGCAATTTAGGTAAAAAGCAAGCTTGGACACTATGGGTGAAAGGACCCATTAGTTGCAACCCACATACCATAGCTTAGGAGAATTCTTGATGAATATGGAAATGAAGACTTGAAGCTTGAGTGAAATCCTTAAGATCCAGAAGATATTTGGACACTTGAATTTTGAGATGAAAATATACACTTGAATTTTGAGATGAAATATTGTTTAAGTGTTTGAGAGAGTATTGGGGAATATCTTGAATAATATGAGGGTCAAATATGACTAAGTGTAGGTATTTTCACGCATGGGAAGGCTTAGGCCCAAGACCCAAGAGTCTTGGACTGAACTAAAAATTGGAAACTACTTAACACTATGGCGCGCCCTTGGAGCGTCGCGCCAAGAGCTCAGAGAGCTCTCTGGAAATCGATTTTTGGGAAATTAAAATTGTGATTCATTTGTACTAAAATCAGGGTTAGACCCATTTCCAACTCATTTTGACCCCCTGATCACGAACATGAAGTCAGATTTTTGATATCATGAACGAGTTTTGAGATATCTGGAAATTACAATTCCGGGTACTTCCCAGGCATATTTTCGGACACTTTTTGGTGTCGTTTCATCTTCCATCATGTCTGAGAAGATGAATATCATGCATCTTTGAAATGTTGTTGGGGGCGTTACACAACTCGGATGGTATCCTCTTGAATACAAAGGTACCATAGGGGAATGTAAATGTCGTCTTCTTTTGATCCTCTAAAGTAATAGTGATTTGATTATAGCCTGAATAGCCATAAAGAAAGCAATACGAACCCTTTCTAGCTTTTCAATCCAATATCTAATCTATAAATGACATAGGGAAGTGATCTTTTTCTGTCGAAGTGTTGATTTTCATGTAATCCATGCATACCCTCCATCTTGTGACTGGCCGCATTAGGATCAACTCATTGTTTTATTTGGTACCACTTTGATACCTCTTTTCTTTGGAATGCACTACACCAGACTCACTCATTCACTATCGGTGATTGGGTAGATTACTTTTGCATCCAACCATTTGATGATCCCTTTTTGCATAACTTCTTTCATAGGAGGGTTGAGGCGCCTTTAGTGCTCGATGCTCGGCTTGTGGACTAGCTGGATTTGTGTGTACATACCCCAGGAGTGATACCAATGATATCTGTAATCATCCATCTAATGGCCATCTTGAATTGTTTAAGTACCATTACAAGGTCGCTCACTTGCTCCTTATTCAAGTTCGCAACAACTATGACTGGCAAAGTGTTGTTGGCTCCCAAAAATGCATACCTCAGATGTATCGGAAGGGCCTTCAATTCTAACACTAGTGGGTCTTCTATGGAGGGCTTTATGGGTGGTGGCTCCCCATTATGCAAATCTAGCTCTAGCTTACTTTAGCGCCTAGGACCGTAAGACACCACTAGAGCATTCACTATCTCCTCATAGTCTGGGATACTGTCACTGTCGAAGTTCATCAGCACTGCCTCCAAGGTGTCAACACCTAATGTTACATCAAGTGGTACCTCTGGTTCAACATCATCAACAGTCTTAATAACCGAAACCACTCTCACATCACTGTCTTTCCTTGATTGCTGATAAAGTTGAATAGGACCTCATCTTTTCCAAATCTAAACTTGCATTGGCCCTTCTCTATATCTACCAAGGTGCGTCTAGTGGCTAAGAAGGGCCTTCCTAAGATGACAGAGACTTCAAAATCAACCTCACAATCAAGGATCACAAATTCTGCAGGGAATAGGAACTTTTCAACTTTGACCAACACATCGTACAATATCCCTGCAGGCTTCTTTATCATTCGATCCGTCATCAAATAACCGCATGCTTGTTAGAGTATGGGCTCCCAATCCAAGCTTCTTGTAAGAGCGCACGGGGCATCAAATTTATGGTGGCACTTATATCATATAGTGCCCTTGCGAATTCCGTATCTCTAATGGTGCAGGGTATAGTGAAAGCACTTGATTTTTCTAGCATCTGAACCAAGGACCTCATAGTAATAGCACTGTAACGTTGAAGCTCTTGGGAGAGCTCCTAACTCACAGTGCACTTCTTAGTGACCAAGTCCTTCATGTACTTAGCATACCCTGGCATTTTCTCCAATGCCTCAATGAGAGGGATGTTGATGGAGAGCTGCTTCAATATGGAGGGAAAGTGTTTGAATTAGCCTTCCTCCTCCCTCTTTTCGATTCATTGAGGGAAGGGAGGAGGATGCCTAGGAATGGGCTTCAATCTCTATGCCATATCAACAGCTTCACTCCCCATCCTTGCCATGATTATCTACTTCATATGTCCTTTGGCCGCAACTGTCTCCTCTCAAACGTCTTCTACATCAACTGACATGGTAGGACCAATGGTACTCTTTCCACCCCGAGTAGTAACCACCATATAGTACCCTTCATTTTCAAGATTTTTTGTTGTGTTTATAGGTAGTGTACCCTTCTGACACAGATTGAATTGAGTCGGCACTGTATTTTTCGGTTAATACTTGAAATCTCTGATCTCATGCCCCTTAGAGTCTCATCCTGTTTCTCAGCTTTCTTCAATAGGTGATCAAGTATCTGCTCAATTCTGGAACTAGTTGCACCTGTGTCACGATTGTGTGGTGGCACATAAGGGCATTTCATAAGCCTTCTATTGCTTCTCTATTCTGTATCTCTCTCTACAACCTATTATAGTAATCTTCGCGGTTGTCCCTATAAGCTCCATCTCTACTAAAGTCCAACCTTGGTTCTCTTGACCTTGGTACCAATAGTCCTGATTGGACCCTTGGGTATTTGTCCAGAAGCCCCCTTTCTGGTCAGCAACAAAACATGCGTCCTCATCATAGTATGGCTCCTCATACATGGGTGCACGTGGAGGTTTATGAACTACTGAATTTATTCTCTCTTGGTTCAGTTTCATCATCACCTCTATACCTATGCGAATCTAAGCAAGCTATTGCATGGTTTCTTTATTAATTCTGGCTTACTTTGGACGCACACTTACATCATATGAACTCTTAGTGGATACTCTGTCTCGCTTCCCCCATACACGACTAGTCCTTACCACTCTTTTCATTCACTCTCCGATCATTGTAAATAGTTGATCTAAAAACATTCCCCCCATGATAGTGTCCACACAGGCCTGACTACTCTCATCAAGGGCATGGTAGAAAATCTCCACCAAAGTGTCATCAACTATCTTGTGGTCTCGCTCCTCACACATTTGGTGAATTACTCCCAATTAGTGTTAATTAAATCACCAGGAAGTTGGTCGAAGTTGTTGATCTGGTCCTTCAACTTGAGCTTCTTCAATCTAGGGAAGTACCGTTCAAAAAAATCCTTCTGCAAGTCCTCCCAACTGGTGTTGAAAGTCTATGGAGCTCAGATAACCATTATGCACCATTGTCTGTGAGAGACACTGGGAAGACACAAAGTCTCATAACATCCATACACATATTCTATGTTCCCATCACACTCTTACAGACGAATGCCACATTGTGTAGATGGCTATAAATATCCTTCGATGGTAAGCCTGTAAATAGCCCATGGTTCTGCAACATCAGAAGTTATCCGCTAGAGATTGTGAACTTTGTGTCTTGTTGGTAGTGGTGGCAACATAATAGCTCCAGTCACCTCCATAACCGTAGGACTCATCCTGTACTGATTCCACTGGTAAGCATTAGCATTAAAGTCCTGAGGTTGTTGGGTAATATCCTCAAGTTCTCATTCTTGGCATTCTCATTGTTATTTCTGTTAAGAGCTGCACTGGCCGAGTTATTGGCATTGTCTTGGGGAATTCTTCTTAATGTTTAGTGGATCTTTGGGTCACACAAAGTTAAGGGATTGTCTTGATCCGAGTGTTATGCATACATGACACATATACCATGAAAAATATTAAAAAAACAAACAAAAGTAAAATAAGGGAACTAAGCATTAACACTCGATTTACTATTGAATTCACTAAGTCTAAGCTTATTCCCCAGCAACGGTGTCAAAATCTTGATGTCTCCCAAGTTACACCTCCTTTTTAAAGGATAAAGTGGTCATTGTCAAGATATATAACCTAACCAAGGATAGGGTCGAACCCGCAGGGAATACGTAGACTCAAGAAAATTCACCAATTTGTAATACGAATAGCTAACCAACTCAATTCCCCGAGGGGGGGGGGGTTTGCAATAATTTTTAAGAAAATAAAACTAACCAACTGAGAAAAGTCAATATGGAGGGAAACTAAGGTATTGTGTTCCCCATGATTCCCCAACTTAGTGTCACGGGATAACCTAATTCTTTTCTAGGGTATGGCATGAAAGATGGTAGTTTATGTTCACCAAGCTCTTTGGTGAAAGGTGAGAGGTGAATTTGACTATGCGATTTGGTCCATCACCATAGGGTGCATTACTTACCATTACCTATTACTCCTAGTACAACCTTCCCTTGGCCCAGTTTGGTTGATTAGACAAGAACACATCAATTGAATCCTATTAATTAATCTCTTTTCCTATTCATTACTACCTTGGTCCAGTTAATAACACTAGGTGGATTTTAGTCTTGGCCACCACGAGAAAACATGCAAAGCAAAGAGAGTTAATTGTTACATGCATATACATCTTCCAAGAATTGTGAATTATACGGTTTTACTTTGTTAGTTCTTTATGCTTCCCACAACCCTAGTTGTGGACTTAGCTACACATACTATGTGTGGATGCAGAAATTATGAATTGAAAAGACATAATTAAACACTTACACAATAGAGTTAAGAACAAGCAATCCAACTTCAATAAGAATCACAAGCTTCAAGGTAAAATTAAATCACAAGTATTCTCAGAGTCTCTCCAATATGACCTTAAAATTCTCTCTCAAAATGTTGAGTTCTCTGAGTACTAGGAAAAAATGTTTGAAATATAACCTAAAAACCTATTTATAATAATTAAAATTCAGGTCCTAAACAAAATAGGAGAACTGGTCGGCACGCCATACGAAAGGTACTTTACGACCCGTTTCACTTCTACTGCCCATAATTGGGGTCTCGTACTCAGGTACTGGAAGTTTGGACTTCAACTCTATGACTGCCATGACTCAAGCCTAGGGCCTAGTCGTGACACGGCGAATGGGAACCTGAAGGGTCCCCAAATAAGCCTCTTAGCATATCGTTTGCACATCCTTGGTTGCAGAAGCAATTAAACAACAACAAGAGAGTAAAAATATAGGGATAAAGGGACTAAGGGAAGTTTTAGATAACCATAAATGAAAAAGAGTCAAGAACATAACATAATTACATCACTTGTCCAACAACACCTCTAAACATAGACTTAAGCGGGGGCCAAGACACTTTCTGGGCTCACCCTCATAGTAGTAAGAGTTCAACATAAAAAATAACATAAGCAAAAGTAGCATAGCTAGTGTTCCTGAACTTGAGGACTCACCAAATCTTATCTTCAAGATGTCACAACTAGCCACGTGGAGGATGATCGTGAGGAGCATCAGTTTCTACATGGTAACATCATGTAGGCATAAAGTATGCATTATTATATTCGGATGTACTAAGTATGTAGGATGCAATGCAATAAGAGATAGGTAACATAGTCAAAATGTATAAACATAGGCAATGAATAGTATAATAATAACATGGCATGCATGATCAATGCTTGAAGTAAAACATGCTTGTATAGAACATATTTACATATGTAGAAAGAGACCATCATCATAGACCAAGCAAACTAGTACTTGGAATCCAAGGCATGTAACCTCCTTGGAATGTTATTGATGTATGTACCCTCAATTGGTAGATGGGAATGTCACCCTCCATCATAATGGTCAATGTATATACCCCTCAACATGGTAGATGAGCATGTCACCCTCCATCAAAATGGGCAATGTATATACCCCTCAACATGGTAGATGGGCATACCCCCTTATAAAAGTGGTCAAGGTACCTCTCAACATGGTAGATGGGCACAACACCCCTCATCAAAGTGGTTGAGATATATCTTGATGCCTCTCGGATTTGTTTGGGTTGCATTTTGATGAAAAATTGTAAGGTGATAGCCTATGCTTCTAGGAAACTCGAAGTGCATGAAAAGCATTATCCTGCTCATGATATTGAATTCGTCACCGTGGTTTTGCTTTGAGAATTTGCCGTCATTATTTGTATGGACATGTTGATATGTTTACCAATCATAAGAGTCTCCAATATGTGTTCACTCAAAAAGATCTCAACTTGAGGCAAAGAAGGTGGTAAGAACTTCTTAAGGATTAGGATATGAATGTGCATTATCATCCCGGTAAGGCTAATGTTGTGGTCGATGCTTTGAATAGGGTGTCTATGGGTAGCCTAGCTTATGTTGATGGTAGTGGCAACAAGGTGGCTAGAGAGGTCCATTGGTTGGCTAGATTGGGGGTTAGGTTGGAAGAGGTTGATAATGGTGGTGTTGTGGTTGTCGATGGTTCAAATCCTTCCTTAGTTGAGAGGTAAAAGCAAAGCAAGATCTTGACCCCTCCTTGTTAGATTTGAAGGCCATGGTGAAAGGGGGCAAGGTGGAGGTTTTCCCCCAAGGGGGATATGGTGCCCTTAGGTACCAAGGTCGGTTGTGTGTGCCTTGTGTTGATGACTTGAGAGAGAAGATCCTTGATGAGGCTCATAATTCTTCCTATTCCATTCATCTCGGTTCTACAAAGATGTATGGGGAGCATGAAGAATGACATTGGCAAATTTGTATCTGGTTGTCATAGTTTCCAAGAAGTGAAAGTCGAACACCAAAAGGTCGGGTGGCCTAACTGAAGATATAGAGATTCCTACTTGTAAGTGGGAGCAACTAGAAAGGGTTTTGATTCCATTTGGGTTGTGGTTGATAGATGACAAAGTCGGCTTATTTCCTATCGGTTAAGGCTACTTATGGGGTCGAAGACTATGCTAAATTGTACATTCATGAGTTGGTTAGATTGCACGGGGTGCCCTTTTCTATCATATCGGATTGTGGTGCTCAATTCACTTCACACTTTTGGGGGTCTTTCCAAAGAGGTTTGGGTACTAAGGTTAAGCTTAGTAAGACCTTTCACCCTCAAATGGATGGCCAAGGCGAAAGAACTATCTAGACTCTTGAAGATATGATTAGGGATTGTGTTTTAATGTTCAAGGGTATTTGTTATGGTCATGTTCCATTGATTGAGCTTACTTAAAATAATAGCTATCATTCTAGCATTAGTATGACCCTTTTTGGGGCCCTCTATGGTAGACGTTGTAGATCACCTATTGGGTGGTTCGATGTCGAAGAGATGGAATTTTTGGGTCCATATCTTGTTATGGATGCTATGGAGAAGGTAAGGTTGATTACAGAAAGGTTGAAAATAGCCCAAGGTCATCAAAGGTCCTATGCTGATGTGGGGAGGAGAGACCTTGAGTTTCAAGTTGGTGATTGGGTCTATTTGTAGGTTTCACCTATGAAAGGTGTGGTTCATTTTGGTAAATATGGGAAGTGGAGTACAAGATATGTGCGTCCGGAGGATTGGCAAGGTATCTTATGAGATGGAGTTGCCTAGTGAAATGGTCTTGGTTCATCCGGTGTTTCATATATCCATGTTGAGGAAATGTGTGGGTGACCCGACTGCTATTTATTGGATGTTGTGGGTGTTGGGGAAGACAACTTGGCCTATGAAGAGATTCTAGTAAAGATCTTAGATAGACAAGCGAAGAGGTTAAGGAACAAGGATGTGGCTTCCGTTAAGGTCTTTTGGAGGAATCAACAAGTCGAAAGTGCTACATGGAAGGCCGAGGCAGACATGCAAAAGAGATATCCCTATCTCTTTCCTTCCACTCAAGCCTAAGTACTTATTCTAAGTCTTCTATATAATTTTATGTCTCATTTATCAGCAATATATGTCAATTCCATGCATTCATGATTATGTTGACAAGTTCATGCTGATTTTAATACTTATGTTGAGATTTTTGAAAATAGTGTTTAAGTGTATTGTTGCATTCTTGTTGGGGGTGATTTCTTCATGATTACTCTTCTTATGTATGCTTCTTTGACATTCAGGGACAAATGTTACCAAGGGGAGATATTGAAACGACCCCAAAAAGTGCCCGAAAATGTGCCTCGGAAGTGTCCGGAATCGTAATTTTCATATATCTCAAAATTCGGGTGTGATATCAAAAATTCGACTTCATATTCATGAACAAGGGGAAAAATTGAGTGGGAAATGGGTCTAACCCCAATTTTAGAGCAATCGTATCAGAATTTGGAAATCGCAAAATGCGATTTCTAGAGAGCAATGCGCGTCCCTGGCGTGATGCGGCCAGGAGGCGCCGCTGTGTTGTCTTTTTTCTAGTTTATCATTTCAGTCCAAGACTTTTGGGTCTTGGGCCTAAGTCTTCCTATGCATGAAAATACCTATATTAGCCATATTTCACCTTCATATCATACAAGACATTCTCCAATACTCTCTCAAACACTTAGATAAATATTTCACCCAAAATTCAAGTGCCAAAACTCAATTCAGATCTTAAGGATTTCATCAAGCTTAAATTCTCCATCTCCAATCTTCATCAAGGAATCCTCCATAGTTAAGATATGTGGGTTTCAACCATTAGGTCCTTTCACCCATGGTGCTCGAGCTTCCTTTTTACCTAAATTACATGTTTCTAAGTTGATTTTACTTATACGTCTTGTATTATAAATTTGACTATGAACTATGTTGGGGTTTTGTGTAAGTGTGATTGTTTAAGCATGTTTTGAGCTATGAATCTTTGACCTTTCTTGAGATTTGATGAAGGGTTTTGATGTACTTTATAAGGTGGTATTACCAAGTGTTGGTGGGTTGATTTACTTCAAGAGTTCTTGCATGATTTCACTCTTTAATTGCACGGTTTTACACTAGCACACCTACCCACCAAGTGTTCGATAAAACATCCAGTTTAGGGTTCTTGAACTATTTTGATAATCCATTGCATGACCTATGACTTGTATGACTTTATGATGATGAAAGTAATGTATATATGTATTGATTTCATGTATATTCTCTATCGTGTTTCAAGTTGACCACGCCTCGTTCGGGGGGTTGTATGTCTGAACACGCATGTTGGGGGGTTTGTACCTCAATTGCCTCGCTCGGGAGGTAGTAGGCCCGTGCAACCATGTTGGGGG
>JAPFFP010044045.1:0-35298 GCA_026153255.1 Solanum medicagineum
GTATGTATATAACACCCATGGAAGTTACCCAAGTAATTGGGTGTTACCATGTTAAAAAAAATTTAGAAACAGAAACTCTCACTTCTCTCTAGTTTTCTTCTTCGAGATTTCTTCTTCTTCATCTTATCTTTCTAAAGATCTGGTGTAGATCATAACACAAGACGCACAAGAAGAAAGCATGGTCAAATAAAATGAAGACTAGGAGTAATATAGGAAAAACTAATATCGTAAGCTGAAACTAAAGTTATGTATTGATTCTTAAACAGTTTCAGCACAGGTAGTAGTTGAACAACAAAAAACATACCTAGTGAAATCCCATAAAGTGGGTCTAGGAACAATAGAATGTATGCAGACCTTATTACTACATCAGGGAGATCAATAGAATATGTTTTCGAAAGACCCTCGACTCAAAAGTATCCTCCCCAAATAAAGAATAAGTAGCAATTTAGAGAATGGAAATTCACAAAGACGACTCTGCAAGAAAGTAACAACACAAAAAATAAATTTTAAAAAAAGAAGAAAGCAAAAGAGAGAATGAGAATCGACCATACATAGTACAAGAACAAATAAAGAAGAGTGAAGACGCACAAATATGATTTAAGTTTGTGCAGAATTTACTAAAATGAAGCCAAAGTTTGGTAGCTATAGGATGAATTTATGTGCATATTGTAGTCAAGTTGTTTGATGATAGGTTTATTTAGTAAATATTATCCATTGTTGTTGCTACTCTCAAAATTCTAACATTTAATTATGCAAATTCACTAATAAAAAAGGGACGATAAAGAATAAGAATCCGCCATACATAGTACAAGAACTAGCAGAGTAGAAAGAAGAAGCACAAATATAATATAAGTTTGTGCAAAAATTACTAAAAAGAAGTCACAGTTTGGCAGGTATAGAATGAATTTTATGTGCATAATGCAATCAAGTTATTTGATGATTGGCTTATTTGATAAGTACCATCCACTGTTTTTGCTACATATCAAGATTCCGACGTTTAATTATCCGAATTTCAAATGTGCCACCAGAGGAGTTACTCTATTTTCTAGGTAGCATGCTTTCTTTTCTTTCGCCTAGAAGCAAGGCGTGGTTAATTATGTAGATTGTTTGTTGATCTTGATGAATATATCTTTTAGATAAGATGCTTTATTTTGTTACGTTATGTTATTTTTACTACTTTGTATGTTTTTTTTCCATTTGAGACCGGTTTTCTCATGCTAATCCTTGTCGAGTATGTGCAAACTCATCCCACATTGGTGGGAGAGAACAAGTAGAACCTATTTATATAGGTTCAACCCAACCCATTAGTATGAGGCTTTTTGGGATATGCCCAAAAACAAGTCCGTGAGGCTTTCGCCTAAAGCCTACAATATCATACTAATGCAGGGTTGGGGTCAGGGTGCGCGTGGGTCCCTACTAGTGGTATCAAAGCCAAGGTTCGGTATGACAACATAATCAAAGATATGCAAGGATGCCTTGTACCGAAAGTCTTCCTATCAAGTGATGTTACAGGCGGCGTGTCCCGCAGATGGTATAACCTAGCGATGTGAAGGATTACGGTAATTCCTTGTGTCGAAAGTCTTCCCGACAAGAAAAAAGGTGGTCGGGCAGCGTGAGATCTGAAATTGATAATTGCTAATTATCTAGACTATTTGTTGATCTTGATGAATATATCTTAAGGATAAGATGCTTTATTTTGTTAGGTTATGTTATTTGTACTACTTTGTATGTTTTTTTTCCATTTGATATAGGTTTTCTCATACTAATCCTATCTTTCAATGACAAACTTATAGATTATTCTTATCAGTATTGGGCAAAAACAGTCTTGCGCCCCTCAAAATGTTGATGGTCTACTTTTTCAGAAGCACTTGATCATTTAACTTTTCTGATTCTCAGACTTGCAGGTTTTCCCATCTCAAGCAAGCAAGGTAAGTTTAACTTCTCTCACTTTTTAAAATTATTTTTAAACAGATTTTCAGGTGTGGTAGACACTATGAAATCCACAAGCATAGATAACTAGAGATCAAAATCAAGAATCCTATATGGACATGTTAAACCCCTCTTTCTACTGTCCGGTCAGACTGTGACTGCAAAATTAGGAAGAGCCAGTCACCAGAAGAGGAGACAGCTCATTAAGTGATGTCGCTTTGTTGATTTCTTTTTCAATTTGAGATAATGTTTCTTTTGCATTTTCAGTTGATCAGCTTTATTCAAAAAAAAAATTCATTGACCAGTTAGACAAATATGATCACGTTCTCACCCAACACTAGTTCTTTGAATCATTCTTTCAGAAACTTAAAATTAGAATTTATGAAAAATTATTTCTAGCATAGTAAGCCCCTACATAGTAGCAGTGGTATTACAATGTACATTTGAGCTAGATTGTCTCATGCTAATGTTATCCTTTAACTATAAAGTTGTCGTTTTGTCCTTGGTATTGTACAAAAATAGTCTTCAGTCGCTCAAAAAGTTGGTGATACCTAGATCATACAACTTTTCTAATTCGTACTTGCAGGTTCTCCCTCTAAGTCAAGGTAATCTATAGTTTTTTCAAAAAGAATCTTTTGATCAACTTTACTGGTGTTTTCAACATAATGAAACCCAAAAATAGAGGTAACAAGAGAACAAAATCAAGAATTTATTTATGGGCGTGATAAACGTCCTCTTTCTATGGTTGCATTGGCCCATGACCACAAAATTAAGAAAAGCCGAAAGAAGGCAGCTTGATACTACTACTAATTTCTTAAACTATGTTTCATTCTGTCTTTTCCAATGTTCTCAAGAATGGAAATTTCATGCCTTAGGTGTTTTTGAACTACAACGTCTAATAATTTACATTTGTAGGATACTCCTCCTAAATGATGGACACTATATAAAAGCTTTCATCACGTGAATTTTGAGAATTCAAATGAGACGAATGGATGAAGGAAAAAACTTGCATCAATTTTAGATGTGTTTAGATCCTCGACATTAACAGTGTAACTAAGAGACAATGACGCATAAAATATAATCTTTTAGATGTTACCATGGTAGCCATGATGTAATTTTTCCAGAGCAATTAGGCACTCCTGATCTTTACTACATATGTAACTAAGCTAAATAACATGTCGGGCCCGTGCTATTGTTGATATAAATTAGAAAGAGTATTACCATTGAGGCTCATACACAGCAAATGTTTGCTAGCTTCATTAGAAAACACTTTATTTCCCTCAAATATTTTTGTTGTCTTCCTTTATTTTAGATGACTAGAGACAAAAATATTGTTTCTTTCCGATCGTATTTCGATTTTCTTAGTTCCTCAATTCCTTCGCACTCTTGTTACCTTCCTTAGGGAGAGGTCTGGGGAAGTGTTATGGATACGGCATTTGTGATTATCAGATGAATTGACATAAGCTCTGATATAGCTATACTTCTGATACATTTAAAAAACGTGTATCGGCATTCACTTTCCATCGCTTTCCTAAGTCATCATTTCAAGACAACAATGGCAAACAAAAGCTCAAGGGATAAAGGAACCAGAATGGTCTCTGGTGCTTCTTCTGTTTTCTTGGATCATGGCAGAGAAGTGGCATTTGGAAGGGAAATTGTATAGTTCTGACAGTCACCAAGATTGGTAAGAAGTGCAACATCCTAATCTCAACTTTGAGACTCGTCATGGTGGCCAAGCAAGTAGTATTGATGATTCAGGAACAAAAGTAAAAAAATTTAAACCAGATCATACATTATGTTAAGGTCAGAAGTGTGCTATACACTTCCCAAGGGAGAACTATCTTGAAAGGCACCTAAGGGGTATATCACCCACATTTTCATGGCCAAAAAGTCAAGATTATGTTTTGTATGGAAACACCCCGTATAGGATCTTGACACAAGGCCATTCAAAACTGGATTCAGTCTGAAGGTAATTCGTTTAGGTTCCCTGGAGGAGGGACACTGATCTTATTATTGATATTCATAGTTTTCTTATATTGCTTAGTTCTTATATCCTAAACAAATTATCTTTCATTTTTAAGAGATGAAATAGGTGCTATTAAGGCCTCAATTCTTCGACTATTTGATCATTTTGAAACTAAGTTGAATTGCATGTTAAACTCTCGTCTATATCAAAAGTAAGAAGTAGTCGGTTTCGGCAGACAATTGTAGTACTAAAGTTCTATTTTTCTTTTTGCTTATTTGAGTTATAAGTTGAGGATCGTATTGGTTACGATAGTTATCGTACTGTAATAAATACAATTCTGACCAATACGGTCCTCAACTTGTTGCTTCAGATAAGGAAAAAACAGTCATTGTAACCAATAAGCAACATCTCGTACCTCCTCGATTGGGCGTCTATGCACCTTCTCTTCACATGACCATACTATCTTTATCTCGCTTCTATCATTTCTTTTAGTATCTAGAATTTTAAAATTAACTAAATTTTATGTATTAAATCTTTTCTTAGTGGAAATTTATAAAAGCAAATATCACTTTTACCTTTCAAGAAATAATTACATGTTGAATAAAACTGTACTCATAATGCAAACGCAACCTTATATAAGAACTTTCGAAAATACAATTATTGCACAAAGTATCTCGTGTTAACATGGTTTGGGGTAAGACCACATCTGAAGGAGTGCGATATTGAAAACCTATAATGTAGACAGGTTGATGTTGATATGTTCCTATCTATAGAAAGTCATATTTGTAAAATACAAGAAAAGAGTATATTTTAAGGCTAAATGGTTCTAGAATTCTACACATTACTCCAATTAGTGGATAACCTCAACATTTTGAAAATCCATTAGTGGTTTACTTATTTACTTTTGGATAAAAAGAAACACAACTTTTTACAGTTCTTTAACAAAGGAAATTTACAAAAAGGGCTGGTCAAAAAGGATAATGAGTAAAGTTCTCAAATATTAACGTTGAAGAAGGGACATCAAACCACTATAACCCAAGAAGCTCTAGAAATCGATCCAATAATTATTGAAAAGTAGGAATCAAGCATCAACATTAGACAATTAGTAGTGTCATCTAAGTTTCAAATTGCAACCCCAAGTTATAATCTAAATCCGCCAAATCAGATATGCAAGCTAGAGTAATAGAGAAATGAGGGAAAAGGGATAGAGAAAGTAAAGATGCGGAAGTGGTTCATGGTCCTTTTGGTACATATGATAAAGAGAATGTAGCATTCAAAGTGATATATATATAAAGAGGATTGGTTGCCCAGTGATATAACTTCACTAGAAATTTTCATTTACCTATTTTTATAATTTTTTGAAAATTAATTTAATTGTTAGTCACGGCTTTTGAATAGAAACAACCTTTCACTTATTCTACCCAAAAGGTGGGACAATATCTCCCTACTCTTTCACAAATCTCCCCAAATCTTACTGTCTCTGTTATCTACTCTTCTTCTTATTCTCCGTGTCTTGGCAACATGTCTCTCCTGCAGCACTTCTTCCAGATGAAACTTTACACTTTCGACTATTAGATTCTTCTTTACAGTGCACATAAATTGTGATTAGCATCTATAATTTGTGTTTGCAGTGTATATTTTCCCAATTGATGGCGTTAATGGACAATTCGATTTAATCCCCCCACCCCTACAACAAAAGAAAAAAGAAACACTTATGATGCTTCCCATAAGTTGTTTGACAAATTTCTCTTTAGGGAAATCTTGAGCACCTTTAGGGAGTGTTGGTCACTGATCCTGCGAGAGTGTTTCTTCAGAAACTAAGAATTCCTTAGATGTATTTGGAGGACATAAAATTTTGATCCATTCACCACTAGAATCGAAGGTGGTTGATGAATTTCTGTTGGTTTTCAGTTTTACAACAAATTATTCTTCTTTTCGTATGATGAGTTGATGATTGATAGGCTATGATAATTTTCACATTTATTTATTAATTGGTAATATTACTCCTTATTTGAAGAAGTGTATGTTCTCTTACATGTAGTTTTCAAAGTTCTTATCATTTATATTTGTGCCATTTGATTTTGATGAAAAGATATATATTTGGTTAGGAACACGTAAAGGTCGATAGAGCAAATTGTTTGCTATATAGAAGGACCAAAGAAATAGAGATTGAAGATTTCTTGTTTGCTTCCCCAATTTTAATGGGATGCCAATGCACCTCTATATGCAAAATATATCAACAGGTAGTGATTATATTTACTTGATAAATGTCATCTTTATTAAATAGATTTTTCTAGATTGATGATCTAATACTACAAAATAATATTTGTGCTTAATCAATTTAACCACTCGAAATAAGGCCTAATATTTTTATTAGTTTGACTACCCTTTATATAGTAGATGTTTAAATATATTTTTATTGTTACTGACACAAGTCACCCTCAGTCTGCTCAGATATATCTTTTATTAGATAATATTCTAGTTGAACAATAAATAACAGTTATATTTGTCAAAATCCATGTATTCTGATTTAAATCAATATTAACCATAACAAATAGAAATTAGTTATAAGAAAATTTTGCATCAAGACTATTTGACTTTCTCTGAGTCCATCAGTGGAGGCACTGAAAGAGTGTACAGCGAATTTGATTGTATATTCACATCGATCACTTGCCAAAACCACTAAGGCCACTGTTGGTCGCAAACTCAACTCTCTTCGTTTCAATTTAAGGAAGCTTTATATGATATAGTAATGATTTATGAACTAAAATTTAGTAGTAAATGATTTATGAACTAAAAGTTAGTAGTAATTTGGCTAAAATACTTCTACGATTCTGTCACGCCCCGGGAGGGTACCCTTGGCATGGCCGACACTCAGAGACTATTGCTAGTTCCAAAGTGAACCACTTGGCTTCATCGTCACATTTTACTCAACAATGGAAGAATAATACTCAAAGAAAAGTCAATAATTAGATCAACTTACTATAAATCCTCTCATAGATACATAATTAAATGAACAAAGTTTTGAAAAATAAAGACAGTCATCAACTTCTACTCAATGTCTATGAAGTCTCTACCTGTAACATCTAGATGGTACCATGACAAACCATGGCTACCCAACTTAAGGAAAAATAAAATACTCAGTGATAGGAAAAGGGCTCCTCCAAAGGTAAGGAGGGCTTAACATCTCTAGGATCACGGATCTGAACTTCAACGATGTGGCCACCAAGATCCTCTAATTCCTGCTTCTGTATCATAAAATGATGCAAGTTGGTATGGATGTCAGTACATAAAATATACTGGTACGTAAAATGGCTGGGAAGGAAAGGACATGATCAAATCAAGTAACTCAACTCTAAATGGACGCAACTCAACTCAATAAAACATGCAAGTTTAAGAATGTAGTCATGTTTTGAAAATAAACTTGATAGTATGCAACTCACACTAAATTATACAAATTTTATAATAAAATGATACTTCTCAAAAGATACTCCAATATGCAACTCAGTCAAATCAAATATGTAATTTAGGGAGTTTCTCTTAACCGATATCCAATCCCATCACCTTTAGTTTGGTGATGCACAACAAAGGCAACGTCGTTGTCATGCCTGTCCTAAACTTGCCAAGGTAAAGGACGATCAAACTCTACCTCGTGACTCATGATTCATCAGCATCGTCCATCTTTTTGGGATAGGAGTTGTCAGAATATACTGAACAACTATCCTACGCTGGCAAACGTTGTTCAGGGGTGTTTTCTCCTACCCAACTAGGTGCTCAATACTACTCTCAAAAATCCTCTTTAAAACTCATCTCAGCCATCATCACAGCATTATCTTCTATCAATAAATATATATTTTGAGAAAATAAATTTACATCATCATCAATATGTCCTCAAAAACATCACTTAAACTCAATGCTTAATTTCATGAAAACTCGTCAAAATATCAAATATTTTTTTAAAAGCTCATGCTTCACAAATCTTTACATATCATCAAGACTCATTCTCAAATCAATTTTTATGCTCAAAACTCATTTTTTATGCAACTCAATAAAATATACTCAAGAAATCATCCCTGCTTAATGTGCAAAAATAACCATCAAATTCAATTTGAAAAAATGCATAAGAAAAGGAACAAAGTATAATCATCAATTAGAGTTCATGTGAATAAAACATGAACATACTTCCAAATCAAGTACTCAACTCAACTTTACCATCAATACATTTTTATGTATAAGAAAACTCAATAGAATAATAAATAACTCAAGGATCTAACTTAGGAAACTCAAGCAACTTTACTCAAACTTAACTTCAAAGATTCAACATGTGAGGCGTGTGGATGAACTCGATTCAACAGTATGAGTAGCCTTACATACCAAGGATGGAGATAACACAAATCTTCACACGATTTTGACCCCATCCTCAAGATCTCTAACTTTTGTCTTCTCTTCTCCTCTCAAGAAAATGGATCTAAAAGGGGTTTTGAAACACTTTCTGAGCCAAAAACGATCTTTATAATCTGATTTTCGAGTTTGAGAGTGGTTGTAAAGGTCTACAATTCCCCTCACGAAATAAAAGAAAAAGTTTGCCTCTGAAGTACACTGGCCCGCTACGCGAACTGGGCGCTAAGCAGTGTTTTTGGTCGAAAATTCTCTGAACGAGTTTTTCAATCTTCGTCAAAAAGATTTTTTAAAAAAACTAAGTGTGGGTCCTCTACAGTAGCGCATCACGGACTGGACATGAACCAACACTGGTTCAGATTTTGCATCCAAAAATTATCTTCTGATCCTGTTGCTCTAAAAATCGACCAAGATCATTTTCCCCGCTCAATTTTTTGTGCTAATCACAAATTCGAACTCAGATTTCAATTGGAGCATGGGAAGACATGTTATACGCACACTTCTCTTCTAGGGATATTTCAATAATTTCATCAGGCATCAGGGGTATTTCAATATTTTCACCGGGTGTTACAGATT
This sequence comes from Solanum medicagineum, assembly GCA_026153255.1. NCBI lineage: Eukaryota > Viridiplantae > Streptophyta > Magnoliopsida > Solanales > Solanaceae > Solanum > Solanum medicagineum. The sequence continues at coordinate 8,870 of JAPFFP010044045.1, forward strand.
CACCCTTCTGGTGTGAAATTTGAAGTAAAGTTGCTACTTTTAAATGTAAAGCCAGAAAATCTATTAGAAGGTAAGGCCGTCAAAGTTAGACAGAAAATGTTTTACATTATTGTTCTTGAATGTTCTTCCACTATCATAGTAGATAAGGCCAGTCAAGAAGATTTCAAGTATAAAATTAGACATAAAAAAATTTTATCCGTATATTTCACAATAAACACAGGACAAAATAGGATCTACTCTGAAGTTCTCATTCAAGAATTATAATGAGGAGTATGTGAGATTGTATGTGCATTTGACCTTAGTTGAAGTTCTAAAAAATTACAAATATATTTTTCATTGTATTGAAGGCCTATGGCACTACGTTAATTTAGTGGAATGAATTGTTTGTGTTCTTTACTTTAATAAATAGAATTCAACTTGATGTTTACCCTGATAAGCACCAAAATTAGTTGGTGTAACTTCTATAACTAATTGAAAAAACTTATCGGAAGTGTAGACAAACAAGTTTCATTGGAGTACAAAGTTTATAAGGTAGATGTTTATTACCAAGTAATCATATGTAAAAAAAATTAAAATATACATCTACAGTAAAAGGAAGGAAATTTGAAAGTTTCTCCTTCTTTGCGCTATTTTGGGATTTATTTTGATAGATTTTGATCATTGGAACATCATTAATTTATGAGGGTTGATTGTTTCGGTAGACATTTGTTTATGCAGGAGGAAGTTTGGGACTTTGTTAAACACATAAGAGTTTAGAATGGTTCAAAATTGATAGACCAAGCAAGCTCACAATATTAGAAATGAAAGCAAGGAAAACAACGATGGACACATACAGTGAGAAATATGAAAAAGTTGAAGCTCCGAACAATGTTACCCTATAGAAATAAAAGGCATAGCCAAGGGGAAATAAGCACTAGCAATAGTAGTAGAAGTATCAAATCAGTTTTTAAATCCAAACACACATTATGCAGATATCAAATACTAGGCACAAAATCCTTAGACGATTAGTTATACTACTTTTCCCTTCTTTATTGATTTGCTACACTTTTGTCTATAGCAACATCTAAAAGCACAGTTTTTTCACTTTCCACTAATCCTTTCCTTCATCTACCTCATTATTAAATTAAAACTATTGTTATCCCATTGCAGACTGTATATCAGGTTTTCTCAATCATCGAACCAACTATCTACTGGAACAAGTGGATTACTTTTGTCTTGAGAAAAAAAATCAGAAAATGTAATTTCAACTTTTTTTTAGCCCAAGCCCCAGAACAGCTCCAGCATATAATGTAAATATTGTTAGAAAAGTATAAAGATCTCACTTTAATTTAAACACTTTATTATTCTATTGATCTCTACATTGTTCCTCATTTGTCAAGTTACATTCGTTTTTAGTATATTAGTATAAATTGTATTAAAACAACTCCTTATTTTTGTAAATCTGTGTTGTGTTTTTTGTACAATTTTTGTAACTTTTTATTTGTATATTTCGATTGTTGATCTATGCACAAATTACTTTCCTTGGTACATTTTATGCAAACGGCCAAAGATGGGTAACGTCATCAATGATGAATTTTTCATTGGATCGGTGTGCGATTTATCCAGTTATTAGTAGTTTTTTGTTTCCACGTTATTGTGTTCTATGTATTGTAAAAATTATGGAACTCTCTGTGGGATCAAAAGTCTCAGTAGCTGTAATTTTACAACAATATCAAAAATAGAATTTGTGGGAACAAAAGTTATTACTTGATACAAGTTTATACCAACATCAAAAGTACTTTAAATTAGTTTACCCATAAGTTTGATTTGTCAAAATTCTTAGGCAAGGGAAAGTTTAAGAAGTTAGGTATAAGTTTGATTTTCTTGTATTCAATGATGTCACTGATGACATTATTATGAACATTTTTCATCTATAAAAGGAGCCATTTAGCTCTTCATTCAAAACACACCAAAATAGAGAGCAATAGAAAGAAGAGAAGACCCATCCGCAAGCTAATCTTAGTTTGTGAGAAAAAGTAGTGGAGTAAAATTGTTATAAATTTTGTGAAATAAAAGAGGGTTTGTTGTTATACAAAGATTAGTTATTTATGACACTATCAAATTATTATCAATACTATTACATCACAGTTACTCCATTTTAATATTTAGTGTCGTGACTCTCTTGTAATTGCTACTTAGTGAGAATATTCTAGGCGTGAATCATTCCCAACAATATGTTATCAGAGCCATAGCAAATAATAACCCAAGTGTCCTTTCAGTACCCCCATCTAACAAGAGAAAATTATGAAAAATGGTGTCCACGAAAAGTCATTCTTGGCCCTCAAGATGTTTGGACATTGTAGAAAAAGGGTATACAAAACCTATTAATGAAGAAACAGTCCCAAAATAAAAAGAAGATCTTGTTAAATACAAAAAAGAAAGATCAACTAGCTCTCACTCTCATCGATTAGTGTTTGGATGATGGCATGTGTTGAGAAGGTGGCCGATGCAACCACCTCAAAAGAAGCTTGGGAGATTTTAAAAAAGTTCTCTCCAAGGAGTTGATAAAGTAAAGTAGATAAAACTTCAAACTCTAAGGGCTGACTTTGAAGTTTTAGAAATGGAAGAATCTGAATCCATTTTGGATTTCTGTTCAAAAGTGATAGCTATTGTGAATCAAATAAGAAGGTATGGGGAGGAAGTAGATGATGTGCGTGTGGTAGAAAAGATACTTAGCTGTTTAACATTTAAATTTGATTATATAGTATATGCTATTAAGAAATCTAAAGTTTTAGATTCTATGATGGTAGAGCAATTGGAAGGTTCTTTACAAGCCCATGAAAAAAATTGAAAAGGACAAAAGAAGAACCACTAGAACAACTTCTTAAGAATCAGGCATCCTTCAAAAATCTTGAAGGTGAAACAAATTCTAGAAGAAATGGACAATGGTGAGGGTGGTTGTGAAGGCCGTAGAAGATGAAGAAGTTAAATTAACAAATATAATAATAAGGAGAAGAGCCATCAAGCATTTAAAGATTGTGGTCTTGGATAATAAGGAGGTAGAGGGCGTGGAGCCTATCAAAGTACCAATAAAATGAGGTATGACAAATCTAAAATTGAGTGTTATAATAATCATAAATTTGGACATTATTCCTAGGAATGCCATAGTAATGTTGAAGAGAAAGCCAATCTTGTCGAAAATAACAAAGATGAAGATGAATCAACATTGCTAATGACACTAAAAGAAGAAAATACAAATGATTGCAGTTCATGGTATCTTGATAGCGGGTAAGCAATCATATTTGTGGACACAAAGACATGTTTGTGGAGATAAAAAAGACTGTGAAAGGTAATGTATCCTGTAAAGATGGTGGTCATAAATTGATTAATGAGGTTTAGTATGTGCCAAAATTAAAAAGTAATATCTTGAGTTTGGGTCAACATATTGAAAAAGGATATGATATTCATATGAAAAATATGCATTTTTAGGTTAAAGATTCAAATAACAACTTAATTGCTAAAGTATGTATGGCAAAGAATAGGTTATTCCCCATGAATCTTAAGATCATTGACGCAAAGTGTTTGAAAGCTAATGTGCAAGATGACTTATAGTGTTGGCACATGTTATTTGGGCACATGAATTTTGACGCACTCAAATCAATGGGAGCAAAAACATGGTTGCTGGAATTCCATCAATTAACCATCTCAATGAGTTGTATGAAGCATGTCTTCTTGTAAAACATGCAAGGAGGAGTTATCCAAAGGAGACCACATCAAGAACGATTAAGCCACTCCAACTTGTTCACACAGATGTATGTGGACCAATTGACCCACCTTATTTTGGTAAAAGTAAATACTTCTTGCTCTTTATTGATGATTTCAGAAGAAAGACTTGGATATACTTCTTGAAGCAAAAATCTGAAACTTTTGTTGCTTTTAAAAAATTTAAAGCACTTGTAGAAAAAGAAAGTGGTTGTAAAATTAAAGCAATAAGGTCCAATAGAGGAGATGAATTCACTTCAAAAGAATTTAATGACTTTTGTCAATCGCATGGAATTCGTCGCCCTCTAACGGTACCTTACTCGCCCCAACAAAATGGAGCTACAGAAAGAAAGAATAGAACAATTCTTAATATGGCTAGATGTATATTGAAAGCTAAAATTATGCAAAAAGAACTTTGGGCCAAGGCTTTTTCTTGTGCAGTTTATTTGAGTAATAGATCTCCAACAAGAAATGTGAGGGACCAAACACCTCAAGAAGCATGGAGTAGAGGAAAGTCAAGTGTCAGGCACTTGAGAATCTTTGGAAGCATAGCCTATGATCATGTCCCACATCAAAGGAGAGCTAAACTTGATGACCGAAGTGTCAGTATGTGTTTTTTGGCTATGATGCAATTTCAAAAGACTAAAAGTTATACAATCCAAACAATAATAAGGTGGTGGTGAGTCGTGATGTTGAATTTGATAAAGCAGCAACATGGAATTGGTAGGCTCGAGAAGAAAGAATATATGATTTTCTTCCATATTTTGGAGATGAAGAAGGAGAGGAGATCATTGTCATGACCCAAGCCTAGGTCCTAGACGTGACATGACGAATACGGAACTCGAAGGGACCCCAAACAAGCCTCTTGACATATCATTACACATCATTGGTCGCGGAAGCAATTGAACAACATAATAGAATTAGAAATAGGGGCAAGAGGACTAGCAGAAAGCTTTTGTAACATAAACAACAAACAAAAGAGTCAAGGCTCAAATATAGATACATAATATGTCCAACAATACCTCTACTTTATAGATAAAAATGGAGGCTAAGACAAGCAACCGGACTCACCTTCATAGTCATAAGTATTCAATAAAGTAAGGAGTGTCTTAATACATAACATAAGAGTATAGTCATTGTCCCCGGAATGGAGGACTCACCAACTATCTTGGAATAGATCGTACTAGCCACGTGGAGGAGGAGGATCAAGTGGGACTCCGATTCCTACATGGTGACATCATATAGGCATAGAGTGTGCATTAGTACACTTAAATATACTAAGTATGTAGGATATAATGCTACAAGAGATAAGCAACATAGTTGAAATGCATAATATAGGCAATGAACAACATATGGCAACATGGCATGCATGGATGATGTTTGAAGTAAATCATGCTTACATAGAACATAATATATGTGTAAGGAGAGACCATCAATGTAGAATATCCAAGGCCTACCACCTCCTTTAAAAGGCAATTGAGGTATGAACCCCTCAATTGGTTGAGGTACAAACCCCCTAATATGATTGATGAGGTACAACCCCTCTCCCTCGACATGGTTATCGAGGTACAAACCCCTCGACATTGTTATTGAGGTACAAAACCCCCGCCCCAACATGGTTGCACAGGACTACTACCTCTTGAGCGAGGTACCAAGGTACGAACCTGTGGTTATCAAGGTACAAACCCCTCGACATGGTTGCATGGGTTTACCACCTCCCGAGTGAGGCAATCAAGGTACAGACCCCTCGATATAGTTACCCGGGCCTATAACCTCCCGATTGAGGCTTGGTCAATTCCCAACACTATATAGAAAAATATCATATATACACATTCCTTTCATCATCATAAAGTCACTCAACTCATAAGACATGCATTGGACCTTCTTTTCCCCAAGAAATCATAATCGGACATTTTATCAAACACTTGGCGCGTGTGTAATGCGAATGAAAAACCATGCAATTCCAGAGTGAAAGCATGCAAGAAAATCAATGTAAAACTACCCATCAACACTTGGTAATACCCTCTGTCAAGATACATCAAAACCACACATCAAATCTCACTATTTACCTTAGATTCATAACTCAAAACATACTTAGATAGTCACAAGTTTATGAAACCCCAACATAGTCTTATAGTCAAATTCATAATAGTAAAACCCGTAAGTAAATCAACTTATAATCATGCAACTTAGGTAAAAAGGAAGCTTGGGCACTGGGTGAAAGGACCCAATAGTTGAAATCCACATACCTTATACCTTGAGTTCCTTGGAATTGAGTTTGGGAAGAATGGAAGCTTGGAAATGGGTTTTGGAATCCAAACTTGTTCTTGAGTTCCCTTAAATTTTGATTGGGGTCTTGGTGGAGTCTCCTGAGAGAATTTGTGAATGTATTTGAGATGAGAATAATGAGTTTGATCCTTTGGAATAGGGTTTAGGTCTTTTAGGAAGGTTAAGATAGCATTGGAAGTCTAAAAAGATCAGTAGAATAATTAAAATTTATGAAAACGCCATTAGTGAACAGATGGAAATATTGGCAAAGTGTTGCCCCTACTGAGGCTTCCACGAGTCATGTGGCACTCCATGGGTCATGTGGAGTGCCTGTGAGAAGGTACTTGGTCCAAAAAATGAAGTTGGAATACTTTTGGAAAAAGACGTCTCGTCACCTCTACAGGGACCTCCATGGGTCGTGTGAAGCCACACGGTTCGTGTGGAGGCCCGTGGTGGCATACTTAGTGAGTAAGGATGCTTCTAGACCCCCATGCCAAGGGCCATAGGTCGTGAGCCTTGCCATGGTTCATGGTGAGGGTCGTGGTACAACACTTAACCACAAAACCTCCTCCCACACCCACTATTCCTCCCTTGCATACACAGCCAGTGTCTAGCCACACAGCCCATGCCACTGGTCGTGCCCCATGACATAGCCAAAAAATGGCCTTTACTAGCTCAAGACTTTCCCCATGGCCCATACAAATCACCACTGCCCATATAGGTGCCCATGGGGCTTCATTACACAAGAGGATCTCACGAAAATGGTCATAACTCCTTCATCCGAACTCGGAATGAGGTGAAATCAAATGAGTTGGAAAGATAACTCAAGGGCTTTCATTTAACTTGTCGGACCACCTAGTTCTAAGTGTGCAAAACGTTATGCTTGTTTAAAGTTTACCCTTGCGTAAACCATTACCCAAAACTCAACTCTTAGGGAAGCCTTGAACTCGTTTAGGTACTAGGAGTCTTCCATGAACCTAATACACCCCCAACATAACCAAATGAGGCTTGAAACATGGATACATAAGAGCATAGAGTTATGGGGTGTCACAATATCTCTCCCTTGGGTATATTCGTCCTCGAATGTGGAAGAACAAGGCTTGAGTTAGAACATAAAATCTCCAACCATAAGGTTAATGCATAGTTTACTAGTTGAAAGTCGTAAAGTAGTTAAAACTCATGCCAAAATGTATTTCAATTCATTTCAAACATAATATAAATCATTTCAATGCACATGCAAGTATGTCATGCCATGAGACTCAAGAACTGAAAGAGTCGGGACCGCTTGGAAAAAGAAAGAACCTGGTGCCTTATGCTTAGGCAGATTGGAAAAGATAGGGATGTTGCCTCATCATGATTGCCTCAGCTTCTCCAGTGGCACTTTCAACTTGTCGATTCTCCCAAAGGACCTTGATGAGCACTACACCCTTATTAAGAAACCTTCCCAACTATCCATCCACTATCTCCACTGGGACTTTCTCCTAAGCTAATTCATCCTCCATAACACCCACAACCTCAAAGAGGTCTATCGCACTAGAGTCACCAACACATCTCCTCAACCTAGATGTATGAAGAATCGGACAAACCATACCCATATCCATAGGCAACTCCAACTCATAGGCCATCTCATCCATTCCTCCAACCCTATAAGGACCTACAAACCTTACCCTAATTGTCAACCATCATCAACATATGCTAGGCTACCGATCGGCACCCTACTTAAAGCACCGACCACAACATTAGCCTTACCTAGAAAAATGCACACTCATATCATAATCTTTAAGGAGTTCTAACCACCTTCTTTACCCTCAATTCACACCTATTATATCTAGCAAACAACCTCTCATCCCCCAAGACGTGCAACACTATCCCCAAAAGTTTCACAAGCTCTAAGTAAATTAATGCTCCAATACTAGAGGCCGCCACAAAATGTCAAGATAGGGTAATCCTTTCCATGTACCTTAAGTTGTCTAGAAGCATAGGTTATCGCCTTACCATCTATCATCAAAACAAAATCCAAACCACTTATTTGAAGCATCACAATTCTCAATCAAACCCTTCCAGTCCTCCCGGTAGCAACAAGATAGGAGCGGTCACAAGCTTATTCTTCAAGGTTTCGAACCTATTTTCACACTCACTGGTCCACAAAATTTTAGCCTTCTTTGGGTCAACTAAGTCTTAGGAGATACAATAGAAAGAACCTATTCACCGACCTCCAGTAATAACCCCGCTAAGCCTCAAGAATCTCCTAAATTCAATGGGATCAAAGGTGTAGGCCAATCTTTAATCACCTTTGTCTTCTTAGGATCCACCTTAATATCTTCTCCTGACACCACCTGACCTAGGAAGGAAACCTTTTACAACTAACTCGTATTTCTCCTATTTAGTATACAACTTTATTCCCTAAATTTGTAATGTTACCCTCAAATGACTCACATGCTTCTCCTCATTTCCGGAAACAAATCAACCTATCACCGCGAAAGACCATCACAAGTATAACAAGGTAGGGTATAAAGACTCTATTCATGATTTATATTTACATAACCAGTGTACTAGCCAAACTAAAAGATACCACCCCATATTCAAGAATGTTGTTAAGGTCACCAAAGACTCATCTACCACCAAATAAATAACTTAGGTTCAACACCCTTAACTCTCCAAGATGATAGATACATCCCTTAGGGATCAATTGTACCTTATGACAAGATAAGGACCTACCTCTTCACTACCACTCAAGGGCGGGCTTATTAAGGAATTTGAATCCAATCCTACGGATCCTACAAATAATGGAGATGTATCATGCATGCAACTAATCCACCTCAAGTATGACATCAAAATCTATCACATCTAATTTAACCAAACTCACATGGCAAGACCTAAAGCAATAAGGTCATGAAACAACCCCTATAGACTTCCTATCAATTGGGGGGGGGGGGAGGTAAACACCAACAAGCTTACATAACCATTAGGGACACATATGAAGACTACTAGCAACCAATGAGGTAATGAAAGAAATAGTGACACTCTAATCTCCTAAAGCATACACATCAAGGTCAAAGGAAATTTCAACTTATCGGTAGCAACATCGGGCGTCTCATCTACCCTTCCTTGAGCCTCTTGGTCAACATGACGACCTTGTTATTGAGGTTACCCCTTTTACACTCTTTTCAAGCACGTGGACAATCAACAATCGTGTGGCCCAACTCTTCACAACCAAAGCATGCACCCGTGTTTCTCAAACATGTGCCATCATGTTTCTTTCCACATTTTGGGCATCTCGAATGAGCCACCCTATCATCTCCTTGGGGCCTTGGGTTTGACACCCCTTTCTCAGCTCCTTCACTCTTATTATGTTTATAAGGGCAATCCTTCGCCTTATGGCCCAACTCCCCATAAATATAACAAGCATTGGTGCCTCTCAAACATGGGCCTCTATGAACCTAATCACATATTGGACAAATAGCATCATCTCTATCCTTGAGACTTTGGAACTTACCCCCACAAAAGGGTCCTCTTGGCCTCGGGGGCACCCACTTGTTGATCAAGTTGAGTAATCACGGCCTTGGCCAACACCCTTAGAGCATTGTGAACCTTCTCACTTAGCATATCACTGTCTTGAGTAGCTTAAGACATATCCTAAAATGTAACAGTTAGGGTTTAGCAATAATCCCTACGGGACCTAACTCTATCGCACAAATATAAATCGTGAAGAAGTGAAACATTTCATAGAACGTCTTATAGCCTCTTATTCATAGTTGTGGCACGCTTCACAACCATGAATAAGACTCTAATCGGTGTGGTGTGTTAGACGCCGAGGATCTAACAACCTAATACTCTGATACCAAATTTGTCACGACCCAAGCCTAGGGCCTAGACGTGACACGGCGAATGAGGAACCCAAAGAGACCCCAAACAAGCCTCTTAACATATGATTACATATCATTGGTCGCGGAAGCAATGGAAAAACATAATATAATTAGAAATAGGGGAAAGGGGACTAAAGGAAAGCTTTCATAACATAAACGACAAACAAAAGAGTCAAGGCTCAAACATGGATACATAAAATGTCCAACAACACCTCTACTACATAGATAAAAGCGAGGACCAAGACAAGTAACCGGACTCACCCTCATAGTCATACGTATTCAATAAAGTAAGGAGAGTCTTAATACAAAACATAAGAGTATAGTCATTGTCCCAGAAATGGAGGACTCACCAACTAGCTTGAGATAGATCGTACTAGCCACGTGGAGGAGGATGATCAAGTGGGACTCCAGTTCCAACATGGTGACATCATATAGGTATAGAGTATGCATTAGTACATTTGAATATACTAAGTATGTAGGATGCAATGCTACAAGAGATAAGCAACATAATCGAAATTCATAATATAGGCAATGAACAACCATATAGCAACATGGCATGCATGGATGATGTTTGAAGTAAATCATGTTTACATAGAATATAATACATGTGTAAGGAGAGATCATCAATGTAGAATATCCAAGGCCTACCACCTCCTTGGAGAGACGATTGAGGTACGAACCCCTCAATTAGTTGATGAGGTACAAACCCCCCAACATGGTTGATGAGGTACAAACCCCCCATCATGGTTATCAAGGTACAAACCCCTCGACATAGTTTTCGAGGTACAAACCCCTGCCTTGGTTGCATGGGCCTACCACCTCCCGAGCGAGGGACCAAGGTACAAACCCCTCAATGTGGTTATCAAGGTAAAACCCCTCGACATGGTTGCACGTGCCTACCACCTCCCGAGCAAGGCAATCAAGGTACATACCCCTCGACATGGTTACCTAGGCCTACAACCTCCCGAGTGAGGCTTGGTTAATTCCCAGCACTATATAGAAAAATATCATATATACTCATTCCTTTCATCATCATAAAGTCACTCAACTCATACGACATGCATTGGACCTTCAATTCCCCAAGAAATCATAACCGGACATTTTATCAAACACTTGGCAGGTGTGTAATGCAAGTGAAAAACTATGTCATTCAGGAGTAAAAGCATGCAAGAAAATCAATGTAAAACTACCCATCAACACTTGGTAATACCCTATTTCAAGATACATCAAAATCCTTCATCAAATCTCAATATAGACCTTAAATTCATAGCTCAAAACATGCTTAGATATTTACAAGTTTAGGAAACCCCAACATAGTTTTATAGTCAAATTCATAATAGTAAGACTCATAAGTAAATCAACTTATAATCATGCAACTTAGGTAAAAAGGAAGCTTAGGAACCATGGGTGAAAGTACCCACTGGTTGAAACCCACATACCTTAGACCTTGAGTTTCTTGGAATTGAGTTTGGGAAAAATGGAAGCTTGGAAGTGGGTTTTGGAATCAAACTTGTTCTTGAGTTTCCCTGAATTTTGATTGGGGTCTTGGTGGAGGCTCTTGAATGTGAGTGTATTTGAGATGAGAGTAATGAGTTTGATCCATTGTAATAGGGTTTACGTCTTTTATGAAGGTTAAGATAGCATTGGAAGTCTAAAAAGGTCATTAGAATAATTAAAATTTATGAAAACACCATTAGTGAACGGATGGAAAAATTGGCAAAGTGCTGCCCCCCGAGGCTTCCACGAGTGGTGTGGCACTCCATGGGTCGTGTGGAGTGCCCGTGGGATGGTACTTGGTCCAAAAAATGAAGTTATGACACTTTTGGAAAAAGACATCTTGTCACCTCCACAGGGACCTCCACAGGTCATGTGAAGCCACCCGATCCGTGTGGAGCCCCGTGGTGGCATACTTAGCGAGTAAGGATGCTTTCAGACCCCCATACCAAGGGCCATGGGTCGTGATAAGGGTCATGGAACCATACTTATCTAGGAAAACTCCTCCCACGCCCACTATTCCTCCCTTGCACACACCCCACGACTGGCCACACAGGCAGTGGCAAGCCACACGGCCCGTGCCACTGGTTGTTCCTCATTCCTTAGTCTAAAAGTGGCTTTTACCAGCTCAATACTTTCCTCACGGCTCGTCCAAAGCACCACTGCCCGTATAGGTGCCCGTGGGGCTTCCTTGCACAGGAAGGTCTCACGAAAACGGTCATAACTCCTTCATCTTAACTCGGAATAGGGTGAAATCAAGTACGTTGGAAAGATAACTCAAAGGGATTTCATTTAACATGTCTTGGGCCACCCAGTTTTAAGTGTGCTAAAATTTATGCATATTTAAAGTTGACCCTTGCATGAACCATGACCCAAAACTCAACTCTTAGGGAAGCCTTGAACTCGTTTAGGTACTAGGAGTCTCCCATGAACCTAATACACCCCCAACCTAACCAAATGATGCTTGAAATATGGATACATAAGAGCATAGAGTTACGGGGTGCCAGAATCATAACACCTACACAAGATTCAGCCCCACCTCCTTCACCACCAATTGTTTCATCTCCATCCACTCAAGAGAGTTCAAGTGAAAGGTCTTATAAGATGATCGAGGAGCATACAAGAACTCTATGATAACACAGATGAAATTACTAATTTTGACTTTTTTTCTTGTATTTTTGTTGATAGTGAACCAGTGAATTTTGATGAAGCTGTTACAGACAAAAGGTGGAGACATGCCAGGGAGGAAGAAATCCAATCAATAGAAAAGAACAACACTTGGGAGTTAACAACTCTTCCCAAGAATCATTGAGTAATTAGAGTCAAATGGCTATACAAAGTGAAGAAAAATGCTCATCGAGAGGTGAAGAGATAAAAGGCAAGACTTGTGGCAAAAGCCCACAAGCAAAAGCATGGCATTAACTATGAGGAAGTCTATGCACATGTTGTCGCATAAAGACAATTTGTGTGCTAATCTCTTTAGCATCTCAAATGAAGTGGAAAATCCATCAGCTATATGTCAAATCGGCATTCTTAAATGGATATCTTTAAGAAGAAAAATCAAAATTAAGGGGGAGATTTGTGGGAACAAAAGTCTCAATTGCTACAATTTTGCAGCAATATCAAAACTAGGATTTGTGGGAACAACAGTCATTAGTTGCTACAAGTTTGTAGCAATGTCAAAAGTAATTTAAATTAGTTTACCTATAAGTTTGATTTGTCAAAATTGTTAGGCAAAGGAAAGTCTAAGAAGTTAGATATAAGTTTGATTTTCTTGTATTCAATGATGTCGTTGATAACATTATTATGAACATTTTTCATCTATAAAAGGAGTTCTTTAGCTCCTCATTCAAAGCACAGCAAAATAGAGAGTGTAATAGAAAGAAGAGAGAGTCATCCACAAGCTACTCTTAGGTTGTGAGAAAAAATAGTGTGGGAGTAAAATTCTTGTTAGTTGTGTGAAATAAAAATTATTTGTTTTTATACAAAGAATAGCTATTTTTGACACTATCAAGTTGTCATCAGTACTATTACATCACATTTACTCCATTGTAATATTTGGTATCGTGACACTCTTTTAATTGCTACTTAACGAGAATATTCTTGGCATGGTTATTATCTTTCCCAACACTCTCATGTAAATTGTAGTGAAATTATGTGTATCTTGAAATGCAAGTTTGATGTCTGACTACTTTCATCATAAACCAAATTGATATATTGGGTACTTTGTTATGTATCCCTTGGTACAACCACTATAATATTTTTGGATTGATTTATTTAATCAAATCACTCTAAGTCAAGTGCTTACATTGAATTGTTTCTACAAACAATACCAGCAACTCTTCAGGATCATTACTTTGTTCGTCGCACCACCAATGGTGAGAAATATTGATTTCCACCATTTATGCTTACTGATTTGACTTTCAAATTTTTTTTAAACTATTTGGCAAAACACTCCACTTACTCATCTCTTTGTTTAGTCACGATGGAATGAACCTACTTAAATCCATAATCACTATCTAATTTTATCTATGATGTTCAAATAAGTTTAATTGATTTATTTGGTTATATATTCATAATATGTACGCTCATTCACTCCTCCAAATAAATGACCTATCATCAATATTTGCAAGTGATTAGCTTGCGAGTTTTCTTTTCTATTCACCAATCATTTTAATAGATTACTTAAAATATGGCTGGAATTTTGTAAATTAAAAAGTGTCCTTATTGGTGGGTTATAATGGGGAGGAACCTCGACTTAAAATCTAATGCCATACCGAGTGCTTAAGCTACATTTTTGATACGTTAAAGCTTTCCGCTTGAACACCATTGAAGATTTTCATGGCCTCTATGTTTAATGCGAAGAATATTTTGGAAGGCATCATGAGAGGGGGTATAGTTAAGGAGATAAAAATTTATAACAAAATATAATTCAAAATATTGTGGCATTGATATGCATTTAGAGCTTTTATAACATAACATAAATACATTAATATTTTAGTCTCACGCTTTGATCCCACGGCTTATGTTTCCTACTTGTATTTCATATGGGAGATATATTAATTAATTTATTTTTATGTAATATACTTCTTTATAAATGAAATCTAAATATTCTTTTAACTTCCCCAAATTGTTTTACTTCTACCGCACTAACAATTTTCATGGAGAATTCCTCCGACTTCTATCTCATACTAAATGAAAGCTCTATGACTATCATATATTTTGTGCAGCGGCAACAACAAAAGACAATAGCACTTTCAGATATTCAAAGACATTTTACCTTTGGATATAATGTTCCTGATAGTTAAGTGAAAGCACATATTATCGAATTATCATACATAAGTTTAATATGGTAGTTCATTATCGTGTCAAGTGCAGATATTTTAATGAGTATATATAAAATGAAATATGTATGATAATCACTATTAATGTCATGCACATAGTAAATCTCAATTATGAATATCAAAAGAGAAAAAACAATATTTAAATGGTGCCCACCAGTTATGGTCATAATTTCCCGATGAAAGACTGTTGTTGTTTGTCTTTTTACATTTATACTTTATTATTTATTATTAAATTGATTAACAAATACATTCCCCTTTCATATATAAAATTATTAAACTATTTTTTTACATAATGTTGTTTATGATAACTAAATAAGATTAATGTCAAATTATTAAGGGTGTCAAAAATGAGCCCAAATATAAATAATCCGCTTAACCCATCCAAACTTTTATGGTTGGGCTCAAGATAATTTTAATTGGACTCAATCTCAACTCGTTCAAGTTTTAACTCATATCAAAAGAATCTTCAATTGAGCCAAATTTAATCTCCAATTTCAGTCCGTTCCTAGGTTCTTAGAATCTGTTTGGTTTAGTTTAAAAGTTGGTCAAACCTTCTTTTAAGCTCTTTTTAGATTATAAAAGTGTTAAGTAATTTAAAAACAACTTTAAAAAAGTTAAAATTTGCTTAAAATAAGTTAAAAGCAGCACTCCCCAACTTTTTATTTTTTAGCGTAAAAATTTTTATAGTTTGACCAAAAAAATTACCTATTTACCCTAAATATTTTTTCAGATTCCCAAAAATATCCTTACATATTTAAACACTTCCATTTGTATCAAACCTTTTAATATTGAAATATGAATATATGTTTATTTATATATATTATCATTCTTTTACTATTTTCTTAATAAATAATTTATGATAGTAAGAAAAATAAGTGAATGATAAATAAATATTACTATTCATGAATGTAATTAAAAAATATCTTAAATTCTTTATGTGAAATAAGAAGCGACGTGCATGTCATTAGAAAGAATAAGTATTATTGGTTTGTTAAATGTTGGAAGTTTCTTGAGAGGACAAGAAAAAATTGGAATAGTTGGTATATTTTGTCAATTGAATATCTCAATCATGTTTCGATTTCAATCATGAAAAAAGAGGCATGTTAAATTTTTCATGTGACCTATCCAAATTATATATTTTAAAAACTAAAAATAAATTGTGTATATATAAAATTTACTTAAATAATAAGTTTATATTGAATATTGAATCAAAATATAAATTTATTTTACTTTATTTTATTTTTTTAGATAGGAAAATCTTAAAATAATCAGTTTTTGTAATGTTAACAGCTTGAAGGATATTTCAAACATTTTTAATTAAAAAAGTGTTTAACAGCACTTACGTGTCAAACACATCAACAACTTTTTTTCAGCTACAACACTTTTATCCAAACACATAACTGCTTATTTTTCAAATAAATTTCAGCACTTTAAAAGTGTTTCTAAAGTACTTTTTAGAAGCTACTTTTTCAGTTAAGCCAAACGGGTTCTTACATAGATAAAATATATGTTTTCTATTTATTTTATATTTTTCTATCAACAACCTATCAATTTGTAACTTTTTATTTTTATTTTTTGAGTTGAAATGCAAATGTGATTATAAAAAATAAATAATAATATGTTAGAATTATTGAGGTTGAGCGGGTCATGACCCAACCCAAATTTTAGCCTATTAGAGCCCAAAGTAAATTTGGGTGAGTCATAACCCAATCCAATTTCTATTTCAACCAATTTTAATAGGAAAAATTAATCGTCATGTCATTATTAGATTACTTATTCCTCCTTATATAGGTACTTCCAACAAATTACTAAAATAACAAATAATTACAAGTAATGATAGATTTGTATTAATTAATACTAATTTAATTAATTTCATATTTAATTAAATTAGTTGTAGGAGAGATAAAAAGAAAAATTTCCACCCCTTTTTCATGGAACAACTACTAATAATTTTTATTAGGTCTCTATCTGACTTTACTTCTTCCTAAAAAGGTAATGATAATTGTTTTTCCCGATTAAACACTTCTATTTCGTTATTAGATTAAAATCTTTTTTAATATTTTATTACATTAAAATTATTTTTAATATTTCACTATATTTTAAATCCAATTAAAAAATTTAATCTTTAAAAGATCCGAAATAAATTAAAAAGAAAAAGACAACAAATCTGGAAAATCTCATAAATTATTAAAATCTTATTAACTCAAATCATTTTTAATATTTCACTATATTTTAAATCCAATTTTAAATTAATATTGACTTAAAATTTAGATTTAATAAGTTAATTTAATACTGGCTTAAAATTAATATGGATTATTAAAATTTAAATAATCTTAAATCACGTAAAATACTTAAATTACTTAAATTAAGTGTAACTTTAGATCACCGAAATATGTATTTACTTAAAATATGAATTTTTAAGTAATTTAAAACTAATACAGATTTTAATTTAAGTGATTTAAAATTAAAATAAAATCAATCTAGACCTAATAATGGCAGTTATATCTTACCTTGATTATCTTAAATGATCATATTAATTGCACACGATTTTTTTGTTTTGATTATAGTATAATCTTTGAAATTAGTTAAAATTTTTTAAAAAAAATTTTGACCTTTGACGTGGATGAAATTTTATTATAAAAAAAACAAAGACAATGTTATATTGTTTTATATTATTTTTCGTTTACAAATTTTTGTTTTTTTTGGTCGTCTTCTTCTTCTTCTTCTTTTTTTTTTTTTGGCATTGAAGAACTTTCTATAGTATAAACTTGATTTAAAATTTGGATTTTAAATGAAAATAGAATCAATCTAGACATAATAATGACAGTTATATCTTACCCTGATTATCTTAAATGACTATATTAATTAAAGCACGATTTTTATTTTTGGTTAAAGCATAATCACTGATTACACATTTTTTATTTTTGGTTACAACATTTTCATTGATTACATACTTTTTATTTTTTTCATGAAAATGTTTCTCCCATATTTGAAATGAGTTTTTGATGTACTTTTCCATAATCTGGATAATTATTTCAGATTAATAATTTACGAGATTTTTCACATTTGTTGTCTTTTTCTTTTTTATTTATTTTAAATCTTTCAAAGATTAATTTTTTTTTTAAGAAGTCATTTAATGATAATTTTTAAGGAGATAGTTTTGTGTGTGTATTCGCACGCGCGCGTGCATGTGTATGTTTACGAATTATATATCTGTAAACAATTATTTTATTTTGATTTGAAATTATTTTTTACAGCCATACATATATTTTTACCTAAAATATCAAAAATATATATCCACTATTTTTTCCACGTATGTTGTATTTTTTAGGAATATTATTGATTTTATTAAGGATATTACAAATTCTTACCATTAAGTCAAATATATACAATTTAATACCAAAAATATATATTCACTACTTTTTATGTATACTATATTTTTTAAGAATATTGTCGGTTTTGGTTAAGGATATGTTAAATTTATTACCAATAAACTAAATAAATATCACTTAAATATCAAAAATGTATATCCACTATTAAATAAGAATATATTGAAATTTTCAGTATTTTATTGGTTTTATTCTGGATTTTTCAATGATATTATGTTTCACATGTGATTTATTTTTTAAGATTTTTTTTAGTTTCTTTCGAGGCATGACAAGTTCATACCAATAAATCAAATATAGATCACCTATATATATATATATATATATATATATATATATATATATATATATACACAAATGCAAATATACTGAATTTTCAGTATATTGTTAATTTTACTAAGGGATTTTCAATGACTTCCGCGTTTGCTATATTTTTAGATTATTGTTGATTTTATTTAACAGTATGTCAAATTCCTATCAATAAATCAAATATGCATCACTAAATACCAAAAAAATATATCAGCTATTAAATGCAAATAATGAATTTTTCAGTATACTATTGATTTTATTCAGGGGACTTCAATGATATCATTTTCACGAGTATTTTATGTTAAGAATATTTTGGGTTTTCATTAAGTGTATGTCAAGTTGTTACCATTATACCAATTGTATATCACTTACACACCCAACTATATATAGATTTTGCATAGTACTACAAATCGAAATATATATTGCTTATAGAAAACATATATTGTGAATCCATTAAGCTCTTGGGGAAAAAATCATCTAATAATCATTCCAAAATAAAACAAAAATAACTCAAAACAATCTGGCAATACCACCAAAAAACTCAAAACAGTCTGGCAATACCACAAGCAACAAATTTTTACAAGACCACTAAACTTTCTTGGGATGTCTAGAATATGTCTTTCTGTTATGTTCTACCTGACCACATGCGCTGCATGTCACTTTTGCTCGCTTAGACTTATTTTCATCGAATGATTTCCAACGTTCAAGAAGTGGCCTTCCAGGTTGTCTCTTAAAATCAGATGGCAATAGTTTTGGTTCCAGAAATTCAGATGGTATATCCCAAGTACTTTCACATGGAAAAGGTTCAAACAGGAATTGTATAAGCATTTTCAAAGTTTTTTATGTTGTAATAACGAGAAGTATAGTCTTCGCCATGTACTGCATTTAAAAAAAATAGTTGCATTAAAAAAATTATAAAAGTAATCTATAGAAAAGTACTACAAGACTTATCCACAATTATACTAGACATATACACACAAAAAAAACACCTATATTTGATTTGTGTATTTTTTTTGGATGTTTAAGTGATATATAATCGGTATATTTGTAAATACTTGACATATCATGAATTATACATATTTTACAGAAAAGTACTTCTATTTGTATCCACAATTAAACCAGATATATATACACAAAATTAAATGAAAGTTACCATTCTTAAAAAAATACTGAAATATTTTTTTATGTTTTTTAAGTTATATATAATTGGTATATTAGTAAATATTAGACACAACAAAAATTATACAAATTTTACAGAAAGTTTGCATTACCATAAATTCATATGTTTCTGTTGCCTAAGAAATACTAGTTGTTGTTTTTTTCTCAAATTAGTATTAATAATATGAAAGGGAAGTATTCTGGACTATCGATTTGATGAATTCAGGGAAGATCTAACTGTCCAAGTTCTGGTTTTGTTTTCTGAAGGATCAAATTTCGTCCTCTTATCTCTTGGTGCTCAGATTTGTGCAGTTTGATCTGCTCCTTTTTTTTTTGTGTGTGTGTGTGTGTTTTGAATTGCTTAGTGAGTGCCTTCAGCTGTTCACCGTCACTGTCACTTCACTGCCGGCGGCGGAACGTCGTCGATCAGGTCCTCGTCGCAAATCTGAACCAGATCTCCGGCCAGTCAATCCGCCGACCAGGTTCTATCGTTTCTATCCTTTTCTCCTTTTTTCCTGTTTAAGCGTCTTATTTTGTGCAGTTCTTGTTCCGATCAGAATTTGTGTAGCCCTCTGTTGCTGTTTGTATTTGCTATTAGCATTTCTAGTTGCTTACTGTGTCTTTGCTGCCTGGTACTTCATTTTGCATAGCTGTATATTGTTGTGTATATTGTTGTATATTGCTGCATACGGATCTTGTCAATATTGTTGTTGTATATTGTTGTATATTGTCGCATAGTGTTGCTGTTGTAACTTAAGAGTGATAATAGTCTTAGTTTAGTGATGCCAAGATCTCATGGTGGACTAGGGTCATGTCATCAATTGGGGTCAGGGGTTAGGGGTAAGGGGGGTGAGAGGGGCACACATTTATTCAAGTTAAGGATAGCATCGTGGAATATAGGGTCATTATTAGGGAGGTCCATAGAATTAGCAAAAAGTTTTAGACGGAGGCATATTAATATAGCGTGTGTCCAAGAGACTAGGTGGGTGGGTAATAAGGCTCAGGACGTGGATGGGTCTAAGCTGTGGTACTCGGGTGGTGCTAGGGGTAGAAATGGTGTGGGAATCCTGGTAGACGATAGGGATTACGTGGTCGAGGTTAGGAGGGTTAACGATAGGATAATGTTTATCAAATTCGTGGTGGGAAGACATGTTATGAACGTTGTTAGTGCTTATGCGCCCCAAGTAGGTCTAGATGGGGAAATTAAAAGGCGTTTTTGGGAGGATCTAGATGAGGTCGTGAGAGGTTTACCGGTGACAGAAAAAATCGTCATTGGGGGTGACTTTAATGGGCATATCGGGGCGACTACTAGCGGGTTCGAAGATGTGCATGGTGGCTTTGGTTTTGGTGAAAGGAACGGAAGTGGGACTTCTCTCTTGGATTTTTCCAAAGCCTTTGAGTTAGTGGTTGCTAACTCGTGTTTCCCGAAGAAGGACAGTCACTTGATTACTTTTTGTAGCACGGTAGCTAAGACGCAGATAGATTACCTTCTGATCCGAAAGGGCGATAGAAATCTTTGTAAGGATTGCAAAGTTATTCCAAGTGAAAATGCCTCCACTCAACATAGGCTTTTAGTGATGGATATGTAGATCAAGAGAGAAAAGAAGAAGAAGATTTTGTATGGCCAACCTAGGATTCGATGGGGAAGCGTTACACCTGCCCTTTCTTGCGAGATGGAAGATAAGTTGAGAAACCTTGGGGCATGGAGGAGTGAAGGTAATGTGAACAATATGTGGGACACGACTGCTGGCTACATCAGAAAGGTAGCTACCGAGGTTTTAGGAGTTACGAGAGGGCCTTTCGGTGGGCGTAAAGGTGATTGGTGGTGGAATGAGGAAGTTCAGGGTAAGGTTAAGGATAAGAAGGTCGCTTTCACAGAGTGGGTAGAATGTAGGGATGACGTTAAAAAGCAAAAGCTCAGGGAAATCTATAAGAAGGCCAGGTCAAAAGCCAAGTTGGCAGTGACAAATGCTAAGTCTGCTGCATTTGAGCACCTTTATGAGGATCTAAGCGATAAAGGCAGGGACAAGAGATTGTATAGGCTCGCTAAAGTAAGAGAAAGGAAGTCTCACGACTTGGACTTAGTGAAGTGCATCAAGGATGAGGAGGGCGAGGTGTTAGTAGATGACACTTCCATTAAATTATGGTGGCAAACTTACTTTCATAAACTCTTAAATGAAAAAGGAGATAGAGTTATTGAGCTGGATACGTCAGCACACTTCAAAGAACTTCGTGTTTTTGGGGATGACAACCCGTTCAAAGTGGATGAGGTAAAACTAGCTATGAGTAAGATGAGAAGGGGGAGGGCCATCGGACCCTATGAGATTTCGGTGGACTTTTGGAAGAACTTGGGCAAGGATGGCATAGAGTAGTTGACTAAACTGTTCAATGCTATTAGGGAGACTGCTAAGATGCCTGAGGAATGGAGGAGGAGTACAATGGTGCCATTGTACAAAAATAAGGGAGATATTCAAAACTGCAACAACTACGGGGGTATCAAGTTGTTAAGCCACACTATGAAGGTATGGGAGAAAGTTGTAGAGAGGAGGGTGCGTAAAGTAGTATCTATCTCGGAGAACCAATTTGGTTTCATGCCAGGGCGGTCGACGACTGAAGCAATCCATCTGGTTCGGAGGTCAGTGGAAAAATATAGGGATTGTAAGAAGGACCTTCATATGGTGTTCATCGATCTCGAGAAGGCATATGATAAAGTCCCAAGGGATATATTATGAAGGTGCTTAGAGGCGAAAGGTGTCCCTGGGACTTATATCAGGCTGATTAAGGACATGTACGATGGATCCAAAACTCGGGTAAGAATGGTGGGCGGAGACTCCGAGTATTTTCCTGTTGAGTTGGGACTCCATCAGGGTTCTGTGCTGAGCCCTTTCTTGTTTGCCTTGGTGTTAGACGAGCTGACGCGATCATTACAGAAAGAGGTACCTTGGTGTATGATATTTGCAGATGACATAGTATTAATTGATGAGTCTCGGACTAAAGTTAGTGAACGGTTGGAGGCCTGGAGACACGCCTTGGAGTCCAATGGATTCAAATTGAGCAGGACCAAAGCTGAATACTTGGGGTGTAAATTCAGCGTAGAGGAGGAGGAAGAAAACTCTAACGTGAGGCTTGCCACTCAACCTATCCCCAAGAGGGATAAGTTTAAGTATCTGGGGTCCATAATCCAGAGTAGTGGCGATATCGATGATGATGTCACACAACTTATTGGGGCAGCATGGACTAAATGGAAGCTGGCTTCTGGAGTATTGTGTGACAAAAAGATACCTCCCAAACTTAAAGGTCAGTTCTACAGAGTGGTGGTTGGACCAGCGTTGCTGTATGGGGTTGAGTGCTGGCCGATTAAAAATATTCATGTTCAAAAGATGCATGTCGCGGAGATGAGGATACTGAGATGGATGTGCGGTCACACCAGAAGTGACAAGGTTAGGAATGAGGCTATTCGGGAGAAACTGGAAGTGGCCCCGGTGGAGGAAAAGATGAGGGAAGCGAGACTGCGATGGTTCGAACATGTGCAGAGAAGGGGCATCGATGCTCCTGTTAGGAGGTGCGAGAGGTTGATTGTGGGAGCTATTCGGAGGGGTAGAGGTAGACCAAAGAAGTACTAGGGGGAGGTGATCAGATAGGACTTGGTGGAACTCGACCTCACTGAGGACATGACCTTAGATAGAAAGAAGTGGAGGTCGCGAATTAGAGTAGTAGGCTAAGTTCTTCTCCTTCTTCTTCCTATTCTTCTCCTTTGTCTTCTTCTTCTTATTATTACTAGCATTTGTATTGTTTTTACTATTATTATTCCTTTTTCTTTTCATTATCTGGCGTATATGTGTTAGTTTTATCATAGTTACTTACTGTCATGTGCTATTTATGGTTAGTCGCACCTGTTGTTCCCTTACCTTACATTTCATTTTGTCATATCTAGTCTTTCTGCTTATGGGTTTTGAGTTGAGGGTTTTAGGAAACAGCCTCTCTACTTCTTTGAGGTAGCGGTAAGGTTTGCGTACAATTTACCCTCCCCAGATCCCACTTGTGGGATATCACCGGGTATGTTGTTGTTGTTGTTGTTTACAGAAAAATACTATAATATTTATCCACATTTATACCAAACATATACACAAAAAAAAAACACAAATTTAATTTTGTATATTTTTTGGGCGTTTAACTGATATATACATGGTATATTTGTAACACTTGACATATATGAATTATACTTATTTTACAAAAAAGTACTCCAAGTTTTATCCACATTTATACCAGATATATACACAAAATATACCAATCGTTGCTATTCTTAAAAGACACGCCTAAATATTTTTTGGATTTTTTTTTGTGCTTCACTTATATATAATTGGTATATCAATAAATACTTGACACACCCTGAATTATACATACTTCACACAAAAGCACTACAAGATTTACTCACAATTATACCAGTCACACACACCCAAAAAAAAAAAAAAACTTACTACGTTGGATTAGAACTGGCCATTGTAAATTGAAACTTATTGACAAATGTGCGGTGTTTAACCACATCCATCAGCACTTTTTGTCCTTGTAAACTTGGTTCACATTCACTTTCAAACTTCTATAACACTTATTATAGAGACATCATCTTGGTCTACATCATGAACTCCCTTCGTCAAGTATAAATCTTGATACCCAGTTCTTGATACAAAAAATTATAAAATACAGAAAAAAAAAAACATAAAATATATACATACATAACACTGCAAAAAATTATTTTAAAAAAACGTAAAAAAAATATTTTTTATCACAAAAAACTTGAACAAAAACTGAGATATAACAATAGAATAAAAAATATGATCTGAAGAATCTCATTTGCCACCATGTTGAATCAAAATAGAACAAAAATTGAATTTCATGTGTTTTTTTTTTTTAAAAAAAAAAAAATCATATCCCTAAAAATTCAAAATCTAAAATCATGCCACTGCCCAAAATTCATTAAAAGAGATGGGAGATTTAAAATTGATTCAAATATGAAAGATTTTACAATTTTGAAAGGAACAAAAAGGATGTAACTAATGTATATGTTATAACCAAAAATAAAAAGATGTGTAGTCAGTGATTATACTACAACCAAAAATAAAAAAATATGTTATAGTTAATACAATAATTTAATAACTGCATTTTTTAGGATTTGATTTGTTTGTTTTAATTTAATTTCTCACGTTTTTTTTTCTTTTTGTTACTTTGTGAAAACTTTCTATTGATATGAGTTGAAAATTAGATTTCCTGTCATTATTTGTAATACCTACTTCTATATTATTATTTATTAACTTTTCTCATTTTAATATTTTTAATTTTAATCCAACCGCCCATTCGATATCCCTATAAATAATAATAGTGTGTATGTATATATAACATGATCTTGCAATAACAATCCTGAAATGTTCGTATAAACATTATTATTCTTATTGAAAGGTTTTACTATATTTTGTAATAATTGATTGTGACAAATATAACAAATAAATAGAATTGGAGAGGTCACCAATCAAACTTTTATATGTTTTAAAATCCACATGAAAGTGTTCCTAAATACTTCCTCCGTCCAATTTTACTTGACCCCTATTTGACTTGATAGAGTGATTAAGAAGTAGTAAATGATAGAATAATTTTACCAAATTACACTTTGAATATAATAAATCTGTCTTGAAAAATGTAATAGGAAAATGACTATAATTAATGATAAGGATAAATTAGAAACTAAATATAAAATTGTCTCTTGATTTCATAGAGTGGACAAGTATTATTGGATATTCCAAAATAATATAGGGGCGAAATAAAATTGAACGGAGCGACTAAAAAGGAAAATGAGTGTGGAATTGAAGGAGAATCTTCTTTCCTCATACATTGGATAAGTTAAAAGCATGCACCATCGAACTCTTTTCACCCCACAAGTGAAAATCCTCATCATCTCTTCACTCCTATATATGCTTTTTGACATTATTGAATGAGTAAAGCTTTCATACTTTTGTTTTATTATTCAAGAATGTGATGTCATCCCAACTTTACATCTTATAGTATGCAAAAAGTGAAAGAGTAAAGATTCAATCAAAATCCTATTGGAATTATTGTACTACTTATTTATTTTTTTCCCTCCAATGCCATTCATATTCCCAATGTTTTTGGATTGCAGACCCTTTTCCGGTCACAAAATGTGGTGGAAAGCATGCCTTGTTACATACGCGCACAATTTTCTTTTATTGAGAAATAGTATAATTTTTTATTGGATTAACTAATTATTAAAAAGTACATGATAACAAAAATTTAACTGAAATACTAGAAAGTTTTCTATGTTTCTTTCTTACAGATTTAATTAAGATATTTATACAAATAGTCTCTAAACATTTTTAGTAAGAAATTTTAATTTTTTAAAAAAGTGTCTTTTTGAATAGTGATGTCATATTGCTAAGAAAAGCAAGTTTAGATAATGCGTGCCGTGTAGATTCTTTTAGCCACGTAATAACTTTCTATCGGATTGAAGCCAACGAAAACATTTAAAAGTTGACATCAGACATTTTAACTAAAATTCGTACCATTTAATAATTAGATAGTCGAATTCAATTATGCTATTTTGATACTTTTACTAACTCACAACTCGTTCATTTTCTTTTAATTTGATTTCACTTTTGCTTGTTATTTTTTATTAATCAAGCTAGGATAAAAATATTGTTCTTATTACATCCTCAATTTATCTAATTTAATATAGTAAGTGGACCTTATCAATTAATAAAAATAAAATGATAAATTTATTTGTTGACACCCAATTTTTACCCTCCACGGAGTCAAACTAATCACCGAGTCTAATATTTATTTGTTACGATTTTAAA
>JAPFFP010044046.1:0-12726 GCA_026153255.1 Solanum medicagineum
CTTGGTCTCTTCTACACATATGATATCCTATATGAGCATGAGTTACTTAAGCATGTTTTACTTATGCATTGATCATATATGTCATATTGTTATATTATCTATTGTTATGCATTTTGATTATGATGTCTAATTCTTTTTGCATTGCATCCTACATACTTAGTACATTCAACCGTACTAATGCATACTCTATGCCTTGATAATGTCACCATTTAGGAACCTGCACCCAAGTTGATCATCCCCCTCCACGTGGCCAGTTCGATCCTACTCAAGCTAGTTGGTGAGTCCTCCACTTCGGGGACCTTAGTCTATGTTGCTCTTATTTTATATTGAGACACTCTTCTTTATTCTCTATTTTGACTATGAGGGTGAGCCTGGTTGCTTTGTCTTGGCTCCCGCTCTTATCTATGTATTAGAGGTGTTTGTTGGACATGTTATGTATCTATGTTAAGAGCCTTGACTCTATTGTTCTTGATATCGATGATATGAGCTTGACTCTTGTCCCTTGATTATGATGTTGTACAAGCTTTCCCTTTAGTCTCGTTGCCCCTATTCTTACTCTTTTATTTTGTTTGTATTGCTTCCGTGACTGAGGATGTGTAATGATATTATAAGACGCTTGCTTGGGGTCCCTTTGGGTTTCCCTTGCACCATGTCACGTCTAGACCTAGCTTGGGTCATGGAAGCATTGGAGAAAATGTCAAGCTATGCCAAGTATATGAAGGACTTGATCGCTAAGATGTGCACTGTGAGTCAGTAACTTTCTCAAGTGCTTCAACATTACAGTGTTATCACTACGAAGTCCTTAGCTTAGAAGTGAGAAGATCCAGGCGCTTTCACCATACCTTGCACTATAGGTGATGTGGAGTTCACAAGGGCACTATGTGATTTGGGTGCTAGTATCAATTTTATACCTCTTGCAATCTATAAGAAGCTTGGTTTGGAGCCCCAACTCTAACAACATACGATTGTTGATGGCTGATAGAAAGGTGAAAGAAGCCTATGGGGATATTCTATGATATGTTGGTTAAACTTGAGAAATTCATATTCCCTGCAGATTTTGTGATCCTTGCCTGTAAAGTTGATTTTGAAGTTCCTATTATCTTGGGAAGGCCTTTCATAGCCAACTAGTTGCACCTTGGTTGATACTGAGAAGGGCTTACTGAAGTTCAGATTTGGGAAGGATGAGGTCGGGTTCAATGTGTGTCATAATGCCAAAAAAGACAGTGATGTGAGAGGGGTTTCTGTTATCAAGACTGTTGATGATGCTGAGCCAGAAGTACCACATGAGGTAAGATTCGGTGTTGACACTTTTGAGGCAATATTGATGAATTTGGTTAGTGATGGTATCCCAAACTATGAGGAGACGGTGAATGCTTTAGGGGTGTCTTATGGTCCTAGGAGCCAAATTAAGCTCGAGTTAGATTTGTAGAATCGGGATTCACCACCCACAAAGACTTTCATAGAAGACCCACCGGTGTTAGAATTGAAGGACCTTCGAGCACATTTGAAATATTCATTGTTGGGACCCAACAACACCTTGCTAGTTATAATAGCTGCAGATTCTAATGATGAGCAAATGGATGCCCTAGTGGTGGTGTTCAAAAAATTCAAAAAGGCCGTCAGATGGACAATTGTAGACATTATTGGCATTCCTCCCGCGATGCGCACATACAAAGTCTAGTTGGTTAAGTACTACAAGCCGAGCATTGAGCATCAAAGGTGTTTCAACCTTCCTATGGAAGAAGCGGTGTACAAAAAGATCATTAAATGGTTGGATGTAGGGTAATCTTCTCGTTCGCCAATAGTGAATGGGTGAGCCCGATACAGTGTATTCAAAAGAAAGGGAGTACCACAGTGGCACCTAATGTCAACAATGAGTTGATCCCAATGTAGCCAGTAACAGGATGGAGGGTATGCATGGACTAAAGAAAGCTTAATGCCTCAACAGAGAAGGATCACTTTCCTATGCTATTTATGGATCAGATGCTTGATCAACTAGCTGGAAAAGGGTAGTACTACTTTTTGAATGGGTATTTAGGTTTATAATCAGATGATCATTGCTTCGGAGGATCAAGAGAAGACCATATTTACATGCCCCTATGGCACCTCTGCATTCAAGAGGATGCCATTTGGGTTGTGTAACACCTCAGCGACATTTCAGAGATGCATGATGACCATCTTTTCAGATATGGTGGAGAACACTATTAAAGTCTTCATGGATGACTTTAGTGTGGCTGGGAACTATTTGAGGATTGTTTGAGAAACCTACATGATGTTCTACAAAGATGTGAAGAAAGTCATCTGGTATTGAATTGGGAAAAGTGTCACTTCATGATGGAAGAGGGTATAGTGTTGAGGCACAGGATATCTATCAAAGGCATTGAGGTTGACAGAGCTAAGGTAGAGGTGATTGAGGAGCTTCCGCCACCTATCTTAGTAAATGGTGTAAGGAGTTTTTTGGTTCATATAGGATTCTATCGAAGGTTCATAAAAGACTTCTCCAAAAGTTCAGATCAAATGTGTAAACTATTGGAGAAAGGTTCTAAGTTTGTGTTTGATGGTGTATGTCCACAAGCCTTCGAAGAGCTAAAAAAGAAGTTGATGTCAATGCCAATCATTGTGGCTCCAAACTGGCTTGCCCATTGAAATCATGTGTAATGCAAGTGGGGTCACTCTAGGTGTGGTATTGGGGCAGCGCAAGGAGTAGATACTACATCCCATATATTATGCTAGTAAAGCCCTAAATGCATCCTAGAAGAGTTACACTATCAAAAGAACATGAGTTACTTGCAGTAGTCTTTGCATTCAAAAAGTTCAGGTCATATCTGCTGGGGACCAAACTAGTGATGCATACATCACTCAGCACTTAAATATATGATGGCTAAGAAGGATGCAAAGCCTAGGTTGATGAGATTGATGCTTCTGATACAGGAGTTCAACTTTGATGTCATTAATAGAAAAGAAATAGAGAATCAGGTAGTAGATCACCTCTCCAGATTGGAAGATGGGGCTATGATGAAATCTGAAGATGGGTTAGGGATAACTGATTCGTTTCCTGATAAGAGAGTATTTGTTGCATCTCATGATCTGATACCTTGGTTTGCATTTTATGCAAACTAGTTGGTGGATGATATTGTGCCACTTGACTTAAACACACATCAACATCAGAAGTTAATGTGTGATGTGAAGAAGTTCTTCTGGGATGACACATACTTGTTCCTTGTATGTCCTAATAGGATTATTCTTTGTTCTGTTCCTCCTAAGGTTGAGCATCCTTGAGGCATGCGACTCGTCCTTGGTGGGTAGGCATCATAGTGGGATTCGAACAACCCACAAGATCTTACAATGTGGGTATAATTTGCCCATCATCCTTGCTGCTCATGATCATGCCAAATCTTATGACAAGTGACAAAGGGAAGGTGCAATTTCCCGCAAGGATGAGCTTCCTCTAAACCCATTGTGGGGATTGAGTTATTTGACATATGGGGGATAGACTTCATGGCAATTATGTATCAAAGTGTGTTGAGGCCGTGGCTCTACCAAATAATTAGGGCAAAAGTGTCACACCATTCTTGAAAAAGAACATCTTCTCAAGTTTTTGTATTCCTCGGGCTATCATCAGTGATGATGGTTCTCATTTCTGCAATAGAATTTTTAATGCTCTTCTTGAGAAGTATGGAGTGAAACATAGGGTGGCGACGCCTTATCATTCCCAAATGAGTAGGCAAGTGGAAGTGTGAAATAGGGAAATGAAACAAATTTTATCTAAGATTATGAATATAAATCGAACAGATTGGTCATGGAAGTTGGATGATGCATTATGGGCATAGCAGACTGCATTCAAGAACCCTATAGGCATGTCCCCATATAACTTTTCTTTGGGATGGCATGTCATTTGCCAGTGGAGCTTGAGCATAAATCAATGTGGGCATTGAAAAAGTTGAATCTGGAGTGAAATGATACAGCGACCACTAGATTGAACTAACTCAACGAGTTTGATGAATTTTGATTTAAAGCATATGAGAGCTCTCATGAAGATACAACATGACCGCTGCATAGAAAACTGCCAATTCATACCAGGGGACTTGGTGCTACTCTTCAATTCCAGACTAAAGTTGTTCCCCAGGAAGCTCAAACCCAAATGGTTGGGACCATTTCAGGTAGCACGCGTCTTCGATCATGGGGCCATAAAACTGGAGAGACAACATGGAGGTACTTTCAAAGTAAATGGCCCAAGAATCAAGCCATGCCTTCGAAATGTGGATCAGGATGGTTGAAGAATTGGATCTTGAGGAAGTCTGAGTACTCACGCTAACTATGTCATGTTGTGATAGTAAATCAGGTGCAACTTGGGAGGCAACCCAAGGTGGACCGGTGCTTAAGCACCCAGGTACGTTTTTGACCCCTATATATTCTATTTTTTCTTGATTTTGCTCATTGGAACAATACACATCTTTTCCGATGTGGTGTGGATAGTTATGGGCCTAAGTGAACTTTGAGTAGCTTATGGTCCATAACTACCCCAATATTTGATCCCGACTTTTTCCTGCCTGTGTTCTTTTTCTTCATGGATATTTAATTTCTATTGAACTGACATGTTTAGCATGTTTAGATAATATGTGTTGCATATAGCACTAATACTTATTGCATATAGAATGTTTGATGCTTTTTTTCTAAAAATGCTACCCACCAAAAATATTTTTGATTAGTAGTTAGATGACAACCATGCATGTTTAGGTGTTTGGCAATATCTGTTCTGATAAAGTGAGGGCAATTTGCGATACAAAGCATGATCTGTGAGTTTCTTGTTGATAATGTATGCAATGTCATGTGAATGTGAGCTTATTTTGCTAAATTCATGCATTTGGTACTAATTCAGAACTTGCCCTATTACTCTAACTTAGACTGTAGATTAAATGGATTAGGAAAAGGATCTTAGACCTTTGATTTTTAATTAGTCCACTTTAGCCTAAAATGACCAACTGAATGATGTTTTATCCCTTATTCCAAATATTTGAGCCTTACATGTACCAATTATTTCAAAATACCTAATTAAACTAGCCTTACCTAGTGAGAAACCTTGAAATTGCCCCTGGTCTTTCCTTGAGCATTGTGAACCTTGACTGAGGCAAAAAGCCTAAGTTGAGGGTAGCCACCAAAAGTGGCCCTGGTCCAAAGGAGAGATATTGTGTACTTCAATATAGGCTATAAGCCTAAGTTGAGGGTGGTCGATGTATGGGCAAAGCACAAAAATAAGGCGTTGAGTTGGGAATGAGGTGAAAAAGAAGAAAAATCATGTAGTGGGTGCAAGAAAAAGAATAGATGCCTTAGATATGAGCTAAAAAGCAAAATGAAGTGTAAAAACAATGCAAAAGCTGAAAAATGAGAAGAAAACGCCTAGAAAAGCTTGAATGAGGAAAAAGGGAGAATAAGTTGAAAAGAATAGAGTTGGTAAGGTCAAAGTGGTGAAAAACATAGTTTTAAGGAGGGCCTTTAGTCACTATTTTTCCAAAATGCCATACCATAGCCCCCTGAGCCTACATTACAAGTCTACAAAGTCCTAAAATGATCCTAGTCTAGTTAGTTGAAGGTCTGAGTCAGGAGTATAGGGGCTATGGTATTAGTCATCATGTATGAATATACTTTGTGAGGGTGAGTGTTTATCGACAATCCCAAAGCTAAATATGTAATCATCATTGAGTGTAAAATATGGGACTTCTTTCTGTGAGGACACTTGTATTTCATTGTTAGCATTTGACTTGTTCAGTGATTATGGACCGTTGATATTCCTTGTTTATCATAATTGTGTTGTCACACATGTCCGTTTGCATTGGTTTGCAAAATAACTATCTGATCTTGTTTTGAAAAGGTGGTGTGGGTATTTGAGTTTGAATTGCATGTGATGTATGCCATTGAGTTGAGGTTTGTGTGTTACTATATTGTCTTAGATTGAGTCATCACTTGAGGACAAGCAACAATTTTAAGTTGCGGGTGTTGATGTGCTGCCAAAATTCAACACTTTTGATGCCTAAAACTTAGGATTTTGTATGTTCCCAATGCGATAATTATGGTTTTTCTGTGTTTTTGTGTTTAGTTTTGCAAGAAAGCAGGTTGGCATGACTTGGGAGCAAAATTACGAAGTTTTCTACTTTTTGGTGATTTACGAGATCCTTTATGAGTCGTAGAGCATTCTATGAGTCATAGAGGCAGTTTCGTGACAAATTCCAATGAAGGAAGATATTTGAGGATCAACTACATGAGATTTCCATACAAGTCATAGAGCATTTCTATGAGTCATAGAGATAGGTTTCATAAAGATTTCCAAAGAGGGATTATTTGAAGCAGTTGAAGCCTATGAGTCTGAAGCATGAGTTGTAAATTTTTTTATGAATCGTAAAGACAATTCGTAGAAGTGAAGTCCAAGATCCAAAGAACTGATTACGAGACCTCGATTATGACTCGTAGAAGTCTCTACGAGTCGTAATAGGTTTCGTAGAGTCTGTCGACCAGTTTTTCTATTTTATTAAGGACTTAATTTAGTTACTACAAATAGTATTTCTTGGCCATTTTTCAGAGAGAGCCATTAGTTTCATTGTAATGAGGGTTACAATACACACTTAGAGAGAAAATTGATAGAATACACTTGCGAATTAATTTGATCTTCAAATCTTGTGATTCTCAATCAATTTTGAATTTGTTTTGTTCTCAATTAAATTGGGTAAGTATTTAATTATGTTTTCTCAACTCATAATTTCTACATCCACCCATAGCATAAGTAGATAAATCCACAACTTGGGGTTGAGAGAACCATGAAGATCTAACCAAATAAACCCAGGCAATTTGTAATTCTTGGAATCGGTATTTGCATGTATTAATCAATTTTCTTCCTTTTGCATGTTTTCTAGTGGTGGCCAACATTAGAACTTGTCTAGTGTTACTTTCCCAATCAAGGTTGTAATGAATAGAAAAAGAGATTGATATTAACAAGATTCTTCTCATCTAATCAAACGAACTAGACCAAGGGGAGGTTGGTGGGACTATAGATAATGGTTAGTATTGCACAATATGGAGATAGGCTAAGTCAAATAATGAGATTTGCCTCTCATCTTTGACCCAAGGGCTTGGTGAATTTAAATTACCGTCAGGCATGCTATACTCTAGTCAAGAATTGGGTTATCTGGTGTTGTTGAGTTGGTGAATCATGGGGAACAGAATACCCAAGTTGCTATCTAGTGTTGATTCTCTTCTGTTATAGTTAGTGTAGTTTGCTTTCTTATTTGGTTACTTCGACCCCCCCTTCTTCGGGAATTGAGCTGGTTAATTACTTGAATTGCTTGTTTCTAAATTCTCATGAGTCTACGTATTCCCTGTGGGATTCGACCTAACCTACTTTAGGTTTGGTATTTGACAACGACCGCATTATTCTCTAAAAAGGAGGTGTAACTTGGGCATGATCACAGTGTGATATGAACAAAGTCCTTAGAACATAAGAGAGAATATCTCAGAGCATTCACCATACCCTACACCACTTGATATGTCAAATTTGTAAAGGCATTATGTGATTTAGGCATCAACATCAATTTAATGCCTTTGCAGTATTCAAGAAGTTAGGCTTAAGAGCCCCTACTCTAACAAATATGCAGTTGTTGATGGCTGACAGGACGGTGAAGAAGCCTATGGGGATATTGTATGACGTTCTCGTCAAAGTGGAAAAGTTCATGTTTATTGCAAACTTCGTGATCTTGGATTGCGAGTTGACATCAAAGTCCTAATCATCTTCTGGAAGGCCCTTCCTAGCCACCGGGCTAGCATTGTTGGATATGGAATCAGACCAACTCAAGTTTTGATGAATGATGAAGAAGTCATCTTCAATATCCGTTAGCCTATCAAGAGGCCTAATGATATGAAGATGGAAGTTTTAGAACTTGGTGAAGTCTGAGTAAAAAAGGTGTCTAAGTCATGCCACGATAATAAATCAGGTGTTACATGGGGAGCACCCAAGATATCTGATATAAAATTTATGTTTTTGTTTTATTTTTACCTTTTCGTACTTGTAGGTAGTTTATTTTATTGTTTTGATTGTAATTTTGGAGTTTAGGACTGGTCGCATATATGGTAATAATTTGTTCTATGAAGGACATGCAGGATTAAGGCTAAGTCAGCAAACCAGTGCTGAAAAGAGACTAAAGTTGATTCTATTAGTCGTGGTATACTAACTCATAGAACACTTCTAGTGAGCAAAGTTTTGTGCACTCCAACCCACAAGAAAACCTTAGGGCTCGTAGGTAAAATTACAGGTCATGAATGGGTTCATGGACCCCAGGTATCATTTTAAAAACTTTCTATGTGTTGGGTGCTTCTACGATCCAGTCTACGAGTCGTATGTCTATGTACGACTCGTAGATGGATTCATGATGCTAAACTCTCAAATTAGGGTTTAGGTAAACTATGGAACCATGACATATGGGCTGTAGAATCTCTTACAACCTGTAATTGTGGTTTCATGGGACCTGCACCTAATTTTTACCTTACCTAACCAATGCTTTAAAGAGGGGTAAAATCATTTACCCCTCATTCTTTCCAAATTTCCCAAAATACCAAAATCCTTCCTTCTTTCCCAAGTGTCCAACCACCATTTCGGCCACCTCCACATTTTTGACCAACGTCCAACGACTCTCTGACCACCTAGGGTTCCATTTATCTCAGCTTCCCCTTGCAATTTCATATTTTTATATGTTCTTAACTTTGATTTTTATATGTCACTGGAAATTGTGTCATTAGGTTGAACTATTGTTGGGATGCTATTTTCCGAGGTTTATGTGCTAATAATAGGTGTTGCCCATTCGTGAGAAATAATACATGCTTGAAACTAATTGTGTAGTAGCCTTTGAAATTGAACCATGCACATGCCTGATGTGAAACCAATGTAATTGGTCATGAAGTGTTTGTATGCCTTTATTTGAAATCACATAGTCACTTGTCATCGGAAGTAAATTGAACTATTTGTCTAAAAATTAGCATGCGAATGCACATATTTTGAATGATAGCATGAACATTAGTTTTCCGATGATGGTCGGAATGTTGTGTGAATGTGCATTTAATATTTGATGGGGTAATTCTATAATTCATACATGTGGGGTGTTAGGTACCCTGGTGGGAATGTGTTGAGTGCGCAAATTGTTGCTTAGATGCTGATTATAATTGCATTGCCTTGTCATTGATTTATTTGATGGAACCCATTTGGTGGATTTAGGAAAACCTAAGCTGTTGTATTTTTACAACACAAGGCTCTTCTATAACCCGAAGATTAATCCATGGATCATCATTTCACCTCATAAGTAAGTCCAGCAACTTGGGGATTTCTAAGAATCCATCAGACGAATCCATTTACAGGCCGCAGTTTAGACTATGAGTCGTAACTTGGTTTCACAGGTTCCATGCTTGCAGATGTTGATTCTGCAATTACATCCATGACTCAGTCTATGTCCCGTAGTTAGTTCTATGAGCCATACCTGGTCTCAAAGGTGCATTTCTAGCAACCTAAAAATACTATACCTTGCCACCTATGAAGGCCTTCTACGGCCGATAGTTTTCCCTTCGGCTCATAGCCAAACCTTCATAGGTTCATCTATCAGTCATTCCTATAACTTTTTGCTTTTGTTGCCTATACTACTAGGACTAATAGGTGTTAATTGTGTGTATTTTAGGTACAATGGCTTTAAAGTCTAGAAGGAGTGAGATTCGGGCCCTGTAGACCCGATTATGGGAGGAGTCTTCGGACATACCGACTGCTACTATGACCAATAAGTCCGTTGAGGATCTCGGCATCTAGAAAGATGCGGTAAGTAACCATACACATGGGTAGCTGCCTGGTAGATAGTGGTTTGCCCTCTATAGTCTAACAAGGGAAGTGATACGGATAACAACTCTATAAAGATGGCTTCCTCCAGACAAGGATCTGAGTCTGAATTTGGAGAGGAGTTTGTGTCTGAGTCTACTTCAACATTAACAGCATCACCTTCATGCCTGATGCATTAACTAGCCGGTGCTGTGTGCGGAACATGCAGCAAATCTACAAGGATGACCTCTAGCTTGACGAGCGGGGCTGACAAACACGTACTATATTTAAGGAGCCCTGGATCATCACTTTTGGGCTTAATAATGTCCCTAGACTCCGAGATACCATAGCCCATTACAGCTTGTAATGGTTGGCACCTTTGTTGAGAAAGTATTCCTATGTGATGGGTCGAGAGTTCTATGCTTCCAATGCTACCACTACTATGGACCGACCCCTAAGGGGAAGAGATATCTTGCTCAGCCCTGTCTTACATGCACGCTGGTGAGGGGAGTTTGAGTCGGCTTATTAGAGACCACCATTTGGTGTTTCCTCTTTTGTCCTGATAATCAGGCCCCCAGGACCACAGTTGAGTACGACCATAGATTTCGACAAACCATATTGCAGAGTAGGGACAAGACCCTGGGTGGGTTTCCACAGCATTAGTGGTTATAGTGAAGGCATCCCTCAGTCTCGCCAACAAGTTTTGGTGGGCTATAGCTAGATCACAGATTCGATCAACCCATGATGATAAAAATTTGACATTGAATTGCACAGTATTGGTTGCTAGCATCTTGGCTGGCTATGACATTGATTGGCCCAGCTTGATAGCAAACCAGATTCATGAGGCGACCCTGAAGAGGTCCACCTCTATTCCCTTCCTGTACTTGATATATCGTTTATGTATAGGAGCGGGGGTGGAGATCTTCATCATTTGGACACTATGATAGAGGTTCAGAGGATACTGGATGCCAGCGTAATAAAGGCTAATGAGAATTCGGTGGCCCTCCGACGAGCACCATAACTTCCGGTCTACTGACTAGAGATGTTCGTCATAGCACCACCGTTGGAGCCTCTGTCTTCTTCCACTGCTGCTCTCTCTACTAAGGGCCCCATAAAAATCGAGGCCAAGAGAGAGAGGTGGCCCACTATCACTTCTACTATATACTAGAGGTCATGTCTTCACAGCCTTCACCTGCTAGCATGGTATACGTGTCAGCGACATATATCTAGGCTCTAGTGTAGAGACAGGCATGCATTGAGTCCCAATTGACTCGGTTGCTACAACAGATTAGGCCTGCGTTTGCTCGGACATTTCGGAGGCAGGGGCTTGAGTAGAGTCGCACTTTGAAGTCATACTTATAGAGAGGCTTACACAGTTTCTTAGCTGCATAGATGCTTCTAAGAGGCAAGTGGAGAAGAGCCTCAAGTCAACCCAGCCTGCTGACTTAAAAACTATTCCAGAGGAGATGCAATGCAATAGCATTATTCCGAGATGAGGGCAGATGCATCAGCACTGCTTGTGCTTCCTCCGCTTGGCACCACTAGGTGGTTTTTAATGTATTTCACCATGAGGAGAGACCACCTCGCGCCCTTCTAGAGGATGATGATCCAGATGTTGTGAGGTGAGCAGAGGAGTTGACAGAGATGGAGCAGTTTGATGTTGCAAGTCTGTGCTCCATGACAGATGAGGAGTCCCAACAAACATGACTACTACAGAGAATGAGAGTTGTTGGACCCTATGGGCATACTGCAATTGAGGAGACGACCAGGCAAGTTGAGGGTTGTCAGACACAACAAGAGACTAGCGGTTAGGTGCACAGGTATGTTCTTTTTGACCCTTATGCTTTGATTAAGTTATGTTTAGTTGCATTGGGGACAATGCAAACTCTTTTTGATGGGGTGTGGGTAGCTATAGGCCTCAGTGATGTCTGAGTACCATGGCCTATAATTATCCCAAATTTTGAGTCCGAGGGGTTTTCTTGCTTGTCTTCTTTCCCTAAGGACATTTATTTTTTGTTGAACTTGCATGCTTAGGATGTGTATGTAGTATTAGCAGCATATTGTACTAAAATCTTTGACATATGTTACTATTGTGGGAAAATGATACCTATCAATTTTTTTTGTGTTAGATAGTTTTGACAATGATCATGTGAATTTAGTGAATTGATAATGCTTGTTCTAATAAGTGAGGTCTAATTTTGCTGAAAAGCATGATCTAAGAGCCTATGTAATAGTGTAATTAGTGCCAAGTATGTATGAGCTTCTTTGCATAATTCTCATACTACGCGTCAATTCAGAAATTGCTTTGTTACTCTGACTAAGTTTGTAGGTTAGTTGATTTAAAAAGGATCTTAGGCCATGGTTCATATTATCCAACTTACCCTAAATTGTAACGACCCCAAAAAGTGCCCAAAAACGAGCCTCGGAATGCATAGAATTTTAATTTTCATATATCTCGAAATCCTTTTAGTATTTCAAAAAATTGACTTCACATTCTTATTTAGGCGGTCCAAAGGGAAAAAGGGTCTAACCCCAATTAAGAGCAAAGATTTAGTAATTACGAAATATCAAGAATGCAATTTCAATAGAGGAATCCGCGTGGCTTCCGCGACATGCCTCGGTGTTACAATGGTGCCTTTTTTTTAGTTTGTCCAAAATATTCTAAGTGTCAGGCCCAAGTGTTCCCAAACGTGTTTTTATCTAGACATAGCCAAATTTCACCCTTATATCATCCTAAACATTTCCCAATACTACCCAAAACACTTAAGCCATATTTTCACTCTAAAATTCAAGTCTCAAAACCATCATATGGAACTAAGGATTTTCTTCAAGCTTCAAGCCTCCATTTTCAATCTTCATCAAGAGCTTCTCCAAAGCTAAGGTATGTA
>JAPFFP010044047.1:0-12725 GCA_026153255.1 Solanum medicagineum
TCTTTGAAGTCCCCTAGGAAATTTATTTGTGGTAATAATCTTAATTTGGTAAGCCGCGTAACATAAATGTAATAAACTCATATTGTATTGAAATAGATAATTGGAATTATACGTACAAATAAAAGGGTTCATCATTATAATAATTTCAAATTAGTAACTGTAATGCCCGGCGAAATTATCAAAATGCCCCTAGAATGGAATCATGCGCGTAATGCATCTTCCTAAGCTCGGATGAAAAATTCGAGACCGGATTTGCGATCAGTACAAACAACTGGGTGGGAAAGTGGTCTCGACCCGATTTTAGAGCAATTAGATCGAAAAATAATTTTACGATCCGAAAATCGAGACGGTGAGGGTGTGCTTTGGGGCCGCAACACGGACCTGTCGTGGACCCACACTTATAATTTTTTTAATTTTTTGACGGGATTGGATTTTTGAA
This sequence comes from Solanum medicagineum, assembly GCA_026153255.1. Taxonomy (NCBI): domain Eukaryota; kingdom Viridiplantae; phylum Streptophyta; class Magnoliopsida; order Solanales; family Solanaceae; genus Solanum; species Solanum medicagineum. The sequence goes on from JAPFFP010044047.1 coordinate 440, forward strand.
ATTATACAGGTGCGTGACAGGTCCGCATCCCGGACCTGTTACCCCGATCTATTCTACCGAAGTTCAAAATTTTATCTTTTGAGGGGCAATCTAGACTTTTTTTCAACCCTTCCTAAACTCAAAACACGATTAATCTAGGTCGTTTTGATGCGTAAATAGAGTCGTCCCCATCACTTCCTCATCCTCAACCTCTAGAGGAGTGGAAGAGACTTCTTTTTCCTTCTTGTTTTAACTTTTGCTCTGACTTCTTCTCATCTAAGCATTTGTACCCCATTCTAAGTCCTTCTCAACACTTGAAAGTTAGGGATTGAGAGAGAAAAAAGAAGAACGTGAGATTGGAGAATTCGAGGAGAGTTCTTGACGGGTGATTTGAAGAGCTTCATTTCAGGTATGTAAGGCTAAACTAAAAGCATTAGATTGTTCTCTCATGTGCCCGATAGATGGTCTTAAAAGAGAGCTGAAGGTTTTTGAGTCTACATGCATGAATCTTAATTATTTTCTTGAAAAATTATATTTCTTACATGTATTTCATATGTTGATGATCATCATAAACTTGCTTCTTGAATTGAATATCTCGTGTTAACTTTTAAAAGAATGCATGAAAGAAGATAGGGATTGAGTCTAGAGCCTTGATTGATAGAGTCAATTGTGATTGTATTATTATGTGAGAATGATGATGAGTTGATAAAACTTGGTAGCCTCTTGAGTCTCCGTAAATGAACTCTAATGATTTGTCTATTCGATCATTCCCTAATGATCATTCTAAGTCTTGAGCTATTGATTGAGATGTTGATTAATGAGGTGATTAGAGTCTTTACGAGACTGACTGAAAGATTTAGCCTCTATGAGGCTGATTGAGATGATTGGATTGAGATAGTTTTGGATGGATTCTTTTATAAGCATTGAGTCATGGAAGGAGTATCGAGCAGCGAAAGAGTAGGAGTTAAACCAACTCGCATTCATCAAACTATGTAGTTGAGCATAAGTGAGGATTAGGACCACCACATCATATTATGTTAAGGTCTTCTCTGATTAGAAATCCCTGAAATCAATAGAGGACTTATAGATCTGTTGTCTCCATTTAGACTTGTCCTTATGATTTCGATTCGTCCTCTACCTGGCAAGTACAGAACCACTGTGGTAACATCAACGTGATTGTTATACAATTACTGGCTCATAAGTGATTGTTGTCAGATAAGAAAAAACTCCCAGGAAGTTCCCACATTGAGTACTCCAAGTCGAGATGAGATGAGATGAGATGACATGAAATGAGTTGAGATAAGTCCTTCTGAGACGAGTCTGATTTGATTGACGAGTTGATTGGTTGATGGGTCACATTTCTACTCTTTATTCTTATTTTAGATAGACATTTGACATATTGATTGGTTTCTATATTGAGTTGATTTTTATTCTATATTGTTCTACCTTTTTCGGTTTCACTCAGCTATTTTACATACAAGTACATTCCAAGTACTGACGTCCTTTTGGGACTGCATCATTTTATGATGTAGATACACAAGATAAAGGTCATCAACAGGCACATCGTTGAAGATCTTTAGACACTTAGCAGATTGGCGAGCCTCCCCTACTTCGGAGGATTCATTTACATATTTTCACCATGCTTTAGAGTTAGAGTTGCTTAGCTTTATTTGTATTGAGGTAGACATGGGTCTGTCATTGGCACCCCCTAATAGTGATAGAGGCTTCATAAATTAGAGTCAGATATTGATTGTTAAGACTGTGAGCTAGTTCTTTCTATTAGATTTTCATTTATACTACTATTTTGAGACTAGATGATAGATGTGCTCATTTACATTTTGTTAACTTTCACTGATTAGTAAAGTGATTGATTGAATGAATGTGATGAGGCCAAGTGGTTCGCTTGGGGTCTAGAAATAGTGTCTGGGTGCCGGCTACGTCTTTGGTCTCCTCCTGGGGCGTGACAAACTTTGTATCAGAGCACGAGTTCAAGTGTCCTAAGGAGTTTATGAGGCTATGTCCAGTAGAATCTTGTTTATGGGTGTGTATTCGACCACACTAGATAAACAGGAGGCTATAGGACATTAGGAATTGTTTCCCTTCATTCATGTTTTGAATCGTGCTATGGACTTATACACTATGAAAGTTCTATTCTTATTCGTACTTTGCGCATTGCAAAATTATGATCATGCCTCCTAGAAGAGCCGTCAGAGGTAGAGGACATCCCGCCAGACGGAATGTCAATCCACCTAAGCCTCAAGGACATGTAGTGCTCGTGGAACAAGCTGTCTCTGTTGCGCAACCCTCGCAAGATGAGGTCTCTAATGCTAAGCTTCACCAGGCTATCCAAACTCTAGCCCAGGTCGTCAAGACACCTGCTGCAAGATAAGGAACGACCTGACAGGATGAATATGGCACTTCTAGAGCCCGGGAATTCTTGAGGTTGAATTCGCCCAAGTTCAAAGGTCTACATCCATTGAGGATCCTGAGAACTATGTGGAGAAGTTTCAGAAAGTGTTCCATGTGATGCATGTGGTGGATGCTGACAGAGTGAAACTAGCTTCTTATCAACTAAAGGGGGTGGTTAAACTGTGGTATGACCAGTGGAAGAAGGGTAGAGGGGAGAATGCCCCCGTGATGACTTGGGCTTTATTTGAGGAAGCTTTCTTAAGGCGTTTCTTCCCAAGGGAAAGAAGAGAGACGAAGATAAGAGAGTTCTTGGACTTGAAACAGGCTATATGACAGTACAAGAGTATGGGCTGAAGTTCACACAATTATCCCACTATGCTCAGGATATGGTTGTTGATATAAGAGGGAGGATGGGGATGCACGTTGATGGGTTGAATAGAGGGCCAAAGAGAGATGAGAGGGGCGCTACACTCGTGAGTGACATGGATATAGGGAGATTGATGACTTTTGTCTAACAGGCTGATGAGGAGAGGCAATAAGGTAAGGAGGAATTCAGAAGTAAGAAAGCAAAAATATCCAACCACGAGGTTGGAAAGAAAGGGAATGGGAATCGGCTTCCAGCACCATCATCTGCCTGTGCTCCTACACCTAGAGTCAGAAATGATCAGAGGTCCTAGAATGTTGGAGCCCATGGGTCTCAGTCCCAAGCAAGTGTGGCTCAATGTTCATTGGATTAGCCAGCATGTGGCAAGTATGGTAAACTGCACCTGGGGAGATGCCGTGAGGGGACTGATGTATGCTATAAGTGTGGTCAGGCGGGTCACTATCAGAGAGATTTTCTAAAGTGGGTTGACCGGGCTCAATCTTCTGCACTAGCCCGCCAGCTAAGGGAAATCATAGAGGCACTACGACGGGCGCAAACGGAGCTACAAATTGTTTGTACGCCATGGGTAGTCGACATGATCAGGAGAACACCCTAGATGTTGTGATGGGTATGATTCGAGTCTTTTCTATTGATTGTTATGTGTTGATATATCCTGGTGCCACATTATCTTTTGTAACTCCTTATGTGGCCAGTAGATTTGATAGAACCCCCGAGAGTCTTCTCGAACCTTTTGATATTTTTACTCCTGTGGGTAAGTCTATTCAAGCTAAGAGACTTTATAGAGCTTATGTAGTGTCCATCTATCATAGGAATACTGTCATTTATTTGATTGAGTTAGGAATGACCATTTTTGATTTGATCCTTGGCATTGATTGGCTCCATGCTTGTTATGCCTTTGTTGATTGTAGATCCCGAACTGTTAAGTTTCAATTTCCAAATGAACTAGTTTTAGAATTGAAGGGTGATCCCGTAACACCTAAAGGAAAGTTTATCTCATACCTTATAATTGTTAAAGGGTGTATCTACCATCTTGTGAGAATCAAATCTGATGATATTGAGTCGCAAACTCTTGAGTCAGTTCTGATCATGAATGAGTTTCCAAAGGTATTTCCCGAGGATCTTCCCGGAGTCCCTCTTAATAGGGAGATTAACTTTGGGATTGATGTTCTTCCTGATATCCAACCTATCTCAATTCCACCTTATAGGATAGCCCCTGCTGAATTGAAAGAACAGTTAAAAGATTTGTTAGAGAAGGGCTTCATAAGGTCGAGTGTTTATCCTTGGGGTGCCCCTGCCCTATTCGTGCGAAAGAAATATGGGTCTCTCAGAATGTATTGACTATAGGTAGTTGAACAAAGTCACCATAAAGAACAAGTATCCTCTCCCAAGGATAGATGACTTGTTTGACTAACTTCAGGGTGCCTCTCGTTTCTCAAAGATAAACCTCTGATCTGGTTACCATCAGTTGAAAGTGCAGGAATGTGACATTCCAAAGACAACCTTTAGGACTAGATATGGCCATTTTGAGTTCTTGGTCATGTACTTTGGGTTGACGAATGCACCTGCAGCCTTCATGGATTTGATGAATAGAGTGTTCAGGCAGTATCTAGATATGTTTGTGATTGTGTTCATTGACGATATCTTGGTGTATTCAAGAGATGAAGAGGAGCGTACAAATCACCTCAGAATTGTCCTCCAAACCCTTAAGGGCCATAAGTTGTATGCAAAGTTTTCGAAATGTGAATTCTGGCTTAAATTCGTGGCTTTCTTAGTCCATATTATCTCTAGTGATGGTACTTGAGTGGATGTTCAAAAGATTGAAGTGGTCAAGAACTGGCCTAGACCAATCTCTCCAACTGACATAAGAAGTTTCTTGGGGTTGGCAGGTTACTATCGCCAATTTGTTGACGTATTTTCTTCCTTATCCTCACCATTGACAAAGTTGACTCAGAAAAAGGTCAAGTTTCAGTGGTCCGATGAAGGTGAGAAAAGTTTCCAAGAATTAAAAACTAGATTGACTACTGCACTAGTCCTAATCTTGCCCGATGAGACAGAAGCATTCGTAATTTATTGTGATGCTTCGAGAGTTGGATTGGGATGTGTATTGATGCAGAAGGGAAAGGTGATCACTTATGCTTCCAGGCAACTTCAGATTCATGAGAGGAATTATCCAACACATGATCTTGAGTTGGTAGCGGTGGTGCTTGCACTTAAATCTTGCGCCACTGCTTGTATGGAGCGCATGTGGATATGTTCACTGACCACAAGAGCTTGTAGTATGTCATCAGTCAGAAAGAGCTCAACTTGCAACAGAGGAGATGGTTGGAGTTGCTCAAGGATTATGACCTGAGCATTCTCTATCATCCAGGTAAAGCTAACATCATTGCGGACACTCTTAGCAGGTTGACAATGGGTAGCACAACCCATATTGAGGAAGAGAAGAAGGAGTTAGCTGAGGAAGTGCATCGATTGGCCCGAATGGGAGTTCAACTTGAGAAGAATGATGGAGGAGGAGTAAATATTCAGAATGGGTCTGTTTCATCTTTGGTGGCAAATGTGAAAGAAAAGCAAGACCAATACCCTGTCCTACTCCAATTGAAGGAGGTTGTCCAAATAGAAAGTGATGGTCCTCTCCAAAGGGGGAGATGGGGTGTTGAGGTACCAGAGTAAATTGTGCATTCCAGATGTTGATGGCATTCGAGATAGGATCATGGTTGAAGCTCATAACACTAGGTATTCAATTCATCCAGTCTCTACCAAAATGTACCATGGCTTGAGAGAAGTCTATTGATGGAGTGGAACGAAGAGGGATATTGCTGAATTTGTTTCTAAGTGCCCAAACTGTCAGCAAATGAAAGTTGAGCACCAAAGGCAATGTGGATTAGCTCAGAACTTTGAGATTCTAGAATGGAAGTGAGAGATGATCAATATGGACTTCATTTCTAGTTTGTTGAAGTCTCGAAAGCAACATGATTCCATATGGGTGATTGTGGATAGGATGATTTAATCGGCTCACTTCTTAGCAGTTAAGACCACTAACATTGCAGAGGAGTATGCCAAGATGTATATCCAAGAGATTGTGAGGTTGCATAGGTCCCCTTGTCCATCATCTCAGCGGAGGAGCTCAATTCACCTCCCACTTTTGGAGATTTTTCTAGAAAGAATTAGGTACAAAGGTAAATTTGAGTACAGCCTTCCATCCACAGACAGATGACCAGGCAGAGCGTCCAATTTAGACATCAAAAGATATGTTGAGAGCCTGTGTTATTGATTTTAAGAGAAATTGGGATGATCACCTATCACTGATTGAGTTTGCATATAACAATAGTTATCATGCGAGCATTCAGATGGCTCCCTATGAGGCTTTATATGGGAGGAGATGTAGATCACCAATTGGGTGGTTCGAGGTTGGAAAAGCAGAGTTGATTGGGCCTGACCTTGTCCAGCAAGCAATGGAGAAAGTTAAGATCATTAGAGAGAGATTGAAGATTGCGCAAAGTCTCCAGAAATCCTACACCGACATGAGGAGGAGAGATTTGGAGTTCGAAGTGAATGACTGGGTATATTTGAAAGTATCACCTATGACGGGTGTCATGAGATTTGGGAAAAAGGATAAATTGAGTCCACATTATATTGGACCCTATCAAATTGTGAAGAGGATTGGGAAGGTTGCCTATGAATTACAGTTGCCTTTCGAGTTAAGATGGTATTCATCCCGTGTTCCACATGTCAATGTTGAAGAAATGCTTGGGAGATCCTAACTTGGTAATCCCTGTGGAGAGCATCAGAGTGAAGGCTAGCTTGATCTACGAAGAAGTTCTGATCCAAATCCTTGATCGTCAGATTCACAGATTGAGAACCAATGATATAGCCTCAGTCAAAGTCCTGTGGAGGAATCAATTCGTTAAGGAGGACACATGGGAAGCTAAGGAAGAGATGAAAGCAAAATATCCGCAGCTATTCATGCCAAATGATGAGAATGTTGAACGTAAATTTCCTTACCCTTAACTAAGTTGATTGTCTTTTTTTGATGATTGTATATTCTTGAGTTGAGTAGAGATTATCAATAGAAATGAGGAGTCGAAAGACAAATTGATAGATGTCATTGTTAAGAGGAGTTCTGAGTCTATTCGTGCCTTGATATCCACCGTTACTCATCATTCGAGGATGAATGATCCAAGGGGAGATGATGTAATGCCCGGTTAAATTACCAAAATGCCTCTAGAATGGAATCGTTCGCATAACGCATCTTCCCAAGCCCGATGGAAAATTTGACACCGGATTTGTGATCATCATGAAAAACTGGGTCGGAGAGTGATCTCGACCCAATTTTAGAACAACCTGATCGAAAAATAATTTTTTGATATGAAAATCGAGATAGTGAGGGTGCACGTTGGGGCCGCGACGCGGACCTGTCACGGGACCCACACTTATACATATTTTTTCAATTTTTTGACGGGATTGAATTTTTGAAATTACACAGGTGCGCGATAGGTCCGCATCGTGGACTTGTTCCACCGAAGTTCAAAATTTTAAATCTTTTGAGGGGCATTCTAGAATTTTTTCAACCCCTCCTAAACTCAAAACACGATCAATTTAGGTCATTTTGATGAGTAAATAGGGTCTAAAACCCCATTCTAAGTCCATCTTCACAACACTTGAAAGTTAGGGCTTGAGAGAGAAGAAAGAAGAACGTGAGAGTGGAGAATTCGAGGAGAGTTCTTGATGAGTGATTTGAAGAGCTTCATTCTGGATATGTAAGGCTAAACTAAAAGCACAAAATTGTTCTCTCATGTGCCCCATAGATGGTATTAGAAGAGAGTTTGTGTCTACATGCATGAATCTTGATTATTTTCTTGAACAATTATATTTCTTACATGTATTTTCATATATTGATGATCATCATAAACTTGCTTCTTGAATTGAATATTTTCATGAGATATTACATAAATCCTATGTGTTAACTTTTAAAAAAATGCATGAAAGAAGATAGGGATTGAGAGAGTCGATTGTGATTGTATTGTGATGTGAGAATGATGATGAGTTGATAGAACTTGGTAGCCTCTAGAGTCTCCGTAAATAAACTCTAACGATTTATCTATTCAATTGTTCCCTAATGATTGTTCTAAGCCTTGAGCTATTGATTTAGATGTTAATTGATGAGATGATTAGAGTCTCACGAGACTGATTGGAAGATTTTGCCTCCAAAAGGCTGATTGAGATGATTGGATTGAGATAGTTTGATTAGATGAATTGTTTTATGAGCATTGAGTTATGGGAGGAGTATTGAGAACTGAAAGAGTAAGAGCTAAACCAACTCGCACTCGTCAAACTACGTAGTTGAGCATAGGTGAGGATTAGGACTATCACATCATATTGTGTTGAGGTCCCCTCTGATTTGAAGTCCCTGAAATCAATAGAGGACTTATAGACCTGTTGTCTCCATTTGGACTTGTCCTTATGGTTTCAATCCGTTATCTATCTGGCAAGTACATAACGGTTGTGACAACATTAGCGTGATTGTTGTACAATCACTGAATCATAAGTGATTATTGTCGGATAAGAGAAACTCCCAGAAAGTTTCCACCTTGAGTACTCTAAGTCGAGATGAGATGAGATGAGATGAAATGAGTTGAGATGAGTCCTTCTGAGATGAGTCTAATTTGATTGACGAGTCGATTGGTTGATGGGTCACATGTCTACTCTTTATTCTTGCTTTAGATAGATATTTGACATATTGATTGGTTTCTATATTGAGTTGATTTTTATTCTATATTGTTCTACCTGTTTCGATTACACTCAGCTATTTTACATACAAGTACATTTCAAGTACTGACGTCCCCTTTATGGACTACATCGTCTTATAAAGTAGATATATAGGATATAGGTCATCAGTAGGAGCATTGTTGAGGATCTTTAGGCACTCAACAGATTGGTGAGCCTCCCCTACTTCGGAGGATTCATTTACTTATTTTCATCATGCTTTAGAGTTAGAGTTGCTTAGCTTTATTTGGATTAAGGTAACCATAGGTCTGTCAGTGGCACCACCTAATAGTGATAGAGGCTTCATAGACTAGAGTCGGATGTTAATTGTTAAGATTGTGAGCTAGTTCTTTCTACTAGCCTTTCATTTATACTACTATTTTGAGACTAGATGATAGATGTTCTCATTTACATTCTGTTAACTTTCGCTGATTAGTAAAGTGATTGATTGAATGAATGCGATGAGGCTCAGTGATTCGCTTGGGGACTAGAAATTGTGTCTGGGTGCCGGCCACGTCTTAGGTCCCCTCCCAGGGCATGACAGTAACAAATCTTCCAAGTGAAGAAGAAGAAATAAAAAAGAAGAATGGAGGGAAGTTCCAAAATTAATCGAACTAAGAAAATAAAGAAACAACTTCATAGTATAGTCCTGATAACTTATTTTACTCATCTATATATAGGCATCTTCCTGGGTTCCAAATGTAATTAGTCATATTTTCATGTGTGTCCTTCATCATAGTTATATTCATAATAGAATTAAGCATCATTCATGATGATTGACCAGCATCAGGATTGATCTTGTTTTTACTAGTCTTGACAAAAGAAATAAAAGATTGACCAATTTTCTGACCCATCATAGTGGAAACATGTTTTTCCTTTTTAAGAATCACACTTCCTTTCTTGGGAGTGAATGGACATACCCCATGTTTGCTCTCTCTGATTTCCTATGTTTTTCCCTTTCCCTTGCCTTCCTTATCTGCTATCCTTTTGGTGCTCTCTTCTTCGTTTTCTTGCTTTCTTTGTTATGTGAATTGTGTGTCTATAATCAACAAGGAAAAAACGCTTCTTATAGGAATAAGAAACCAATTCTCCTACACAATTTTTGTAGTAATTTCTTGTGTAGTGTTTGCGTGTTTGTGTATTTGTGTGTGTTTAAACTAGTCAGCATAAGTTGAGGCGAAGATCATATTGTGACTTATGTGCATTTTTGTGAGTTTAAACTAGTCAACCTGAACTTCACCATAGATCATATTGTGTGACTTTTTTTTTCTTTATTGTTGATAGGGGTGTGTGTGTACATGTATTTGTATTGTATGTGTGTTTATAGCTTAGTCAATATGAGCTTAAGCAAGCATTATTTTGTGTTGTGTGCCTTAGGGGAAAAGAAAAAAGGAAAAAGTGCCAAGAGTATTTAAATTGGTTAAATGTACTATTCATTATATTTTCAGATCAAAATGTCCTTGTTGTACAAAGACAAAACTGATCTATTTTTCCTTGTTTCGAAACAATCATAAAAAGAAGTGATGTTTTTGGTCCATTTGAATGATTAAAGGGTATTTTGAGCAAAAATTATAACAATGAGACTATTTTGACCCAAAAATATTATGATTAGTATATTTGACCAATTTTAATAGTTTGCGATTTTAAGTTTACCCTTAGGATAATAATTCAGGGTATTTTTTACCCCAAAACATAACGAGAGATAATAACTAAAATTTATTTCCTTAATGCGGATATGTGTATTTTCTAGTTGATATATAATATAGAGTACTTTGTTCTATCTTACTTGACACATTTACTATTCGGAAAATTAAAAAAAGGATCTCTTTGACCATGTTTTTAATGAGTATATATTAAATATTTTAAATTATTAATTATTATGCCTTATAATTGCTTGACATTTTTTTGGATTGTTGATAGGGGTGTGTGCATGTCTGTCTATATTGTAAGTGTGTGTTTATAGCTAGTCAACATGAGCTTAAAGCAAACATTATTTTGGGTTATGAGCCTTGGTGTCACGATCCAAAATGGATTGTGAGTGGTACCCACACTTACCCTCTTAGGTGGACGAATCAACATGTCATCCCAATCTATTTTAGCAATTTAACTTATAAAATACGATAATAGTCAAAAGCTCAATGTATAAAGCAAGGAATAACCAAAAGTCACTAAGTTTGTTACACAACCTCCCCAAAATCTGAAAAGCATCATATCAAGAATACTAATCTCAAAATACTAAGTCTAAGAATGTCAACACCCAAGTAAATGAATAAAATGGTTTATGTCTGAAAGCTAAGGACACCACGACATGGCTAATAGGATCCAACGTGATCTAAAAGAATAGCTCACCTTGTAACTCGTTGTGCTGAATTCTAGCTAGAGTTGAGGGCGAGTCAAAGTCGATAGAACACTCGCTGCACTCCACAAAACAAAAACAAGAACAATACAAGGGTCAGTACAGACAACATGTATTGAGTAGGTATCATCGCCGACACAAAATAGAAATCAATATGCATAAAATAATAGCACGAAATCAACTACAACACTTAACGTGTGGCAACAACAAGAAATAAGTATAAAACCAATCAACAATATCAAGAATACACATGAGGACTCAGGCCTCCATATCACACCTCTTTTAGGAGATAGGTCCTTTGAAATTAAGTACATTAAATTATTTTAATATGTTTTCCTTTATTATTATCATGTCGGAGCGTGACACCCAATCCACAATATATATATATCATGTCAGAACATGACACCCGATCCCATAATATTGTGTCGGAACGTGATACCCGATCCAATTGTATGTAATTCATTATTCTTTATCATAACTTTCAACTTCATTACCAATATTTTATCAAGCCTTCTTTATTCAAGGAATCACTTTGATAGAGAAAGTTCAAGATTATGAATTTCATGGTCGTGGAATTGCAGACCAATAACAATAATATATTAGTCAATTAAACCACAACAATTAAATGCATAAAACATTTCACAGCTTTACTCGATGACTATCAATCATTATTAAGAGTCTCTCTGTGCAATAGAAGAAATCATAACCTACCTCAGACTGAAGAATCAAAGCCAAGCTAGTTCACCACTGCTTTTTCCTTCCTCAATGCCTCAGGACCTTTCAAATCTATCAAATATATAACATTCATAAGAAAACAAGTCCATCGACACTCATATTGTTTTATGTCTAACCTAGACCTGAAAGAAAATTCCTATTCAGTCTTCTACCTACATACGTAGGTACTGTAAATAATTTGGAGTTTCCAGGAAACCAAAGCAAGTCCAATATATACCAGATTGTATAATATCAATTAGCTTCGATGTTAACTCCTTGAGGCTTAAAAGATAATGGTCCAGAAAATGATCACTATCACAAAATCGATAGAGAATAAAGTAACAACGGGATCACTGACACAAAACTAATTGACAAACTCCAACCATGTTAAGAATGATCTCAGAACATTCCTTCAAGAGGATTGCCGACCAAGAAGCCTGACTTCTGCATGGGGCACACCAATAGGATGAACCAAATGAGTTCTGCATTATGAACTTTGTACTGCACACATTACTTAGACTGGTTCTATAAAGGCATATAGGAATGAATGGAGAAATCAAAGCTCTTGGAATTGGAATAAATTCGGCAGCGGATCGCGCGATACTTCTTTATCTTTTGAATTGTGCTGCCAGATCGTTTGATATCCAAAAACTGCTCAGCAACAGTCGGACAAGTGGGGA
>JAPFFP010044048.1:0-12724 GCA_026153255.1 Solanum medicagineum
CCTATTCTATGAAGTGATCTTTGTCTATTGATACTATACATGATTCAAGCTATGAAATCTATGAACTATTGTGAAGTTTTGATATGAATTACAAGTTACCTGTGAAGGGCTTTTACCATGATGTTGGTGGGCTGATTTACATGATTTTAAAATGCATTGATTTCACTATTTCATGATCTGTGCTCTTGCATTTTGCATGATTTGACATATCCTCTATGTGCCCACCAAGTGTTTGATGAAATGCCAAATTAATAAATTCTCAAGATATGTACATGTTTTACAAGTGAAGTGACTTCATGATGAATATGGGCTATAAAGTATTCTATGAATTCATGAAATTATCTATGATTATGCAAGTATGAAGCTAAGCCCTTTTACAAAGATTATAACTCTTGTGAGCCTTTGGATGTTAATGCAAGGGTAATGTTTGATGATGATCTATTCTTATATTTTAACGTTGGGTTCACCATTAGAGGTCAAGGATGTTTAAGAGCTAGTCATTGTCATGATTCTATTTTTCTCATAAATTATTAAAGTTATGCTTATTCCAATTATTTCATGGGATTAGGCTTAGCACTGATGGATGGGGGGCTTTCTCTCTTTCCTTGAACTATGTGCCACCATAGGACTATGTTATATCTTTGCAATACTAGTTGATCCGTTTAGCGCACTTTTTCTTGAAGTTCTTCCTGAAATAGGACGGGCTCCCATAAGGTGAAATTACTCTTGAAATCCTTTCTAAAATGGGATGTGCTCCTGTAAGGAAGTTTACTTCTTCGAAATGGGACAGGCTCCTATAAGGTGAAGTATGATTTACCTTGGCAAGTAGACCACCTCTTTGCCGGTGAGGGGTAATCATCGAGAGTCCATGTTGTAGCTCACTTGGTCTTATTCTATGTCGGTTGAGGTCTCTTCCCATACTTATGTATTATAATATATACAAATTGAATGATTTGCAAAGCATGATTTACTTAAGAATTGATCATACATGCCATATTGCTATTATGCTATGTATTGCTTATCATTATAAATTTTGACTATTTTGCCTATCTCTTGTTGCATTGCATCTTACATACTTAGTACATTCAAATGTACTAACACATACTCTATGTGTACATGATGTTACCATGTAGGAACCAGAGCTCCACTTGATCCTCCTCCTCCGCATGGCGAGTAATATCTATTCAAGCAAGTTGGTATGTCCTTATTCTGAGGACATAATTCTTTGGAATTATACTATGTATTGACTCTTCTTATGTTAGAAACTTATGTTTATAAGAGTGAGCCTGGTTACTTGTCTTTGTTCCCGAAATGTTCTATGTCTTGAGCTTTGGTTGGACAAATTATGTATTATGCTTGAGTTTTGACTCATTTATGTTATTTAAGCACTAAACTCTCTCCTTAGTCCCAATTTCACTTGCTTATGTTTTCTCTTGTTATCTATTCTTGCTTTTGAGATCAAGGATGTGTGTATGATATGCTAAGACACTTGTTTGGGATTCCTTTGGGTTCCCCATTCACCGTGTCATGTCTACGCCATAGTTTGGGTCATGACAAACATGGTATCTGAGCACTAGGTTGTTAATGGTCTCGGAGTCCAACATACCAAGCCAATTAGGGTCTTATTCATTGGTGTGAAGCGCGCCACGACTATGTATAAGAGGATATGAGGTGTTTTAGGAAATGATTCCCTTCTGCTTACCTTGTGTCATGGTATAGGAGTATCCCCCTAATGATTGTTCTTGCTATGCTAGATCATGCCTAATACAAGAGGGAAGAAAGCCCGCACACCCGAGGAACAATCGGCTAATGGAGAGCTCTAGGATGCTCTCACCTTGCTAGCTCAAGTTGTGGCTAACCAAGCCAATCAATGGGCCCGAGCCCCTCATGCTCCTACTCCGACATCTTGGGTGAGGGACTTTATGAGGATGAACCCACCAGAGTTTTATGAGTCTAAAGTGGATGAGGACCCTCAAGAATTTATTGATGAGGTTTACAAAGTGTTGGCTATCATGGGTGTGAGGTCAATGGAGAAGGCGGAGTTGGCGGCTTACCAACTCAAGGGCGTGGCTATAATATGGTATACTCAATTGAAGGAGGAGAAAGGGAACAACAATGTGATTCTGTGGGAAAAGTTTAAGGCAGCATTTCTCAACTAGTTCTTCCCTCTTGAGTTTAGAGAAGCCAAAATGATGGAATTCATGAATTTGAAACAAAGATCTATGAGTGTGAGGGAGTATGCCCTTAAGTTCAAGCAACTCTCAAAATATCCTCCACGATTGGTTGTCGGCCCAAGGTCTAGAATGAACAAGTTCATGATGGGTGTATTCGATTTGGTGAATGAGGAGTGTCGGGCCTCTATGTTGATTAGAGACGTGGATTTGTCCCACTTAATGACTTATGTTGAACAATTGGAAAGGGAAACGTTGTGGAAGAGGAGGAGTAGTGAGGTCAAGAGGGCCTATTTTGGTGGTAAGTTCCAAAGTCACAAGGGAGGCGATTTCAGCAAGGCCAAGAGTCTTCCAATACTTTGAATGGAAGGTTTGCTAATGATAATTCAAGACATCAAGGTGGTAATGGTGGACGGACGAAGCCCAAGTTCCCTACGTGTAGGAAAAAACACAGTGGCCCATGTTGGAGGAACTCTAGTGCTTGTTTTGGATGTGGCGAAATGGATCACAAGGTTATTGATTGTCTTCATGCTCAAACTAAAGGTAGAGATGGTCGCCCTCAAGGCTAAGGGTGTGGTCGAAGTCAAAATAGATTATATGCCCTGCAAAGGAGGCAAGGACGGGAGGAGGCACATGATGTTGTTATCGATATGTTAAAAGTTTTTATTTGATGTGCATGCTTTGATAGTTCGGGGGATCACTATTTCTTTCATTACTTCTTTGTTGCGAGTAAGATTCATAAGTGTCTCGAATAGTAATGTGAGTCTAGTGTTGCTAGAAAGTCCTATAAGGGTTGCCCCATGTTCTTATTGCATAGAATCTTGTCTTGTGATCTTGGTTGAACTTGGCTTGATGGGTTGGAAGTCTTGGGGTGGTTTGGCTACATGCATGTCATGCTTCCCATGAGTGTAGAACCCATAAGGTTGTAATATGATGGTCAAGGATAGACGATCTATTTGGTCAACTAAAATGGGCTAGTCACTTTTGTAAGATTGATCTTTGGTTATTTTTCCCCCAAATGAGAATGAGGGTAGGTGATATCCCCAAGTGTCTTTTCGGACTAGGAGTGAGCACTTTGAGTCATTATAGGTTGGTTGGTTGACTAATGCACAGAATATGTTTATGGGTTTCATGAATAGGGTCTTAAAACCTTACCTTAACATGATTATGGTGGCCTCTAATGATGGAGCGTTGACTTATTTAGATGTTGTGAATTATTTGGGGGTAGTGTTGTAAGTCTTAGGGAATGGGAGGTTGTTTTCTAATTATGACAAGTGTGAATCGTTGGTAACAAGAAGGTGGTTAGAGCTCCTTAAGGATTATGATATGAGTGTACATTATCATCTAGTAAGGCTAATGTTGTGATGGATGCTTTGAGTAGGGTATCTATGGGTAGCCTAGCATGTGTTGATGGTGGAAAATAGGTGACTAGAGAGGTCCATCAGTTGGTTAGATTGGGAGTTAGGTTGGAAGAGGTTAGCTATGGTGGTGTAGTGGGAGCTAATGGTTTTAGATCTTTCTTGGTTGATAAGGTGAAAGCAAAGCAAGACCTTGCCCCGCCTTGTTAGAGTTGAAGACCTTGGTGAGAGATGATAAAGTAGGGGTTTTCTCCCAAGGGGGAAATGATGTCATTAGATAGTAAGGTAGGCCCTGTGTGCTTGTGTTGATGATTGGGTTCACTTGGAAGTCCTATCCATGAAGGGGTGTGGTCCGGTTTGGCAAGAAATGGAGTTGAGTCTGTGGTTTGATTCCTTATAGTGTATTGAGTAGGATTGGTGAGGTTGCATGCGAATGGGAATTGACTATAGATATGGATATGGTTTGTCAAGTTCTCCATGCTTCTAGGTTGAGGGGATGTGTTGGTGACTCTAATGCTATAGAACTCCTTGAGGTTGTGGGTGTTGTAGATGATAAGTTGTCTTAGGAGAAGGTCCCAGTGGAGGTTTTGGATGGAAGGGTGGAAGAGTTGATTAATATGGATGTAGTGTTCGTCAAGGCCCTTTGCAAGAATCGTCAAGTCGAAAGTGTCTCTCGGGGAGTTGGAACAGGCATGGAAAAGCAATATCTGTACCACTTTCACACTATTCAAGCTATGATAAAAAATCTAGTACTTTTTATGATCTGAAATCTTATTTTCCATCCCTATGTCATTTGCATGCATTAATGTTTATGTTGACAAGTTGATGATGATTTTGACACTTATGCTGAGATTTTAAAAATGGTGTTTTGAATGTATTGTGGCATTTTTGTTGGGGATGATTTCTCCATGATTGCCCTTCTTATGTACGTTTCTTTGACATTTGGGGACGAATGTTCCCAAGGGGGAAATATTTAAATGACCCCAAAAAGTGCCTGAAAATGTGCCTTGGAAATGCCTATAATCATAATTTTAATATATCTCAAAATTCGTGCGCGATATCGAAAATCTGACTTCATATTCTTATTCAGGAGGCAAAATTGAGTGGGAAATGGGTTTATTCATGATTTTAAAGCAACCGTAGCAAAATTCAAAATTTCAAAGTTTACGAATTCCAGTGACCAAGCATGCCCCAGGAGCAGCAACCGTTGCAAAATTCAAAATTTCGAAGTTCGTGAATTCCAGTGACCAAGTGTGACAGGTGTAATGTTTGGTCTATTTTCTTGTTCCAGTCCAAAGCCTTTGAGTCTAGGGACTAAGTCTCCCCATTTGTAAAAACAGCTGTACTTAGTCATTTTCAATTCATATCATTCAAGACATTTCCCAAAACCTTCTCTAACACTTAGCCAAGTATTTCACCCAAACTCAAGTGTCCCAAACTCATTCCAGATCTCAAGAAATTCATTTGATCTTAAAGATCTCACTCAAATCTAAGTCAAGCTTATTCATGTCGTTAAAGACCATCGTGGGTCCCCTACATCAAGCCAAGTTCAAAGGAATTTCCGTTAGCTACGTTTTGCACAAGTACTAGTAGGAGGGTCAATTTTAAGGGGAAATATTTCTTAGCAAAGAAAGAACTGGGTAGCCCACAACCTACCAAGTTAAAGCTCTTTGAATTAGCTTTCCAACGGACTTGGTTTCACCTTATTTAGAGTACGGATGAAGAAGTTATGCTAGTTTTTGTAGAACTCGTCTATGCAGGGGTATATACGGGATTTTGCCAAATTCCATTTCATTAATGGCATTTTGTAAATTTAGTTATTTCTATTGGTCTTTTGGGGATTTCCATTCTATCGTAACACTTCCTAAAGAACTAAACCCTACCTCTTAAGATCAAATTCACTCCTCCTAATTGGAATACACTCTCAAATTCTCCCAAGAGCCTCTACCAAACCCCAATAAAAATCCAAGGAAACTCAAGAACAAGTTGTGGATTTCAAGACTCCAATAAGAATTCAAGGAAACTCAAGAACAAGTTATGGATTTCAAGACCCCATTCACAGATTCAAGTCTTTCTCAACTCAATTTCAAGAAATTCAACATCTAAGGTATGTGGGTTTCATTTATGGGTTCCTTCCACCCATGAAGCCCAATCTTCAGTTTTATGAAAATTGTATGATTTCAAGTTGTATTTCTTATGGGTATCTATTATTATGAAATATAAGCATGCAATATGTTGGGATTTTGTCAAATATTGTTGATTATGCATAAATATCTACATTCAGTTTATACTATGAAGTGATCTTTGTCTATTGAGACTATATATGATTCAAGCTATGAAATCTATGAACTATTGTGAAGTTTTGATATGATTTACAAGTTACCCATGATGGGGTTTTACCATGATGTTGCTGGGCTCATTTACATGATTTTTAGATGCATTGATTTCACTATTCATGATTACACTCTTGCATGTGGCATGATTTGGACATGTCCTCATATGAGCCCACCAAATGTTTGATGAAATGCCATATTAAGAAATTTTCAAGATATGTACATGTTTTACAAGTCACGTGACTTCATGATGAATATAGGCTATAACGTATGTTATGAATTCATGAAATTATCTCAGATTATGCATGTATTAAGCTAAGCCCTTTTGCAAAGATTGTACCTCTTGTGAGCTTTTCGATGTTAATGCAATGGTAATGTTTGGCGATGATTTATTCTTATGTTTTAAGTTGGGCTCACCATTAGAGGTCAAGGATGTTTAAGAGCTACTTGTGTCATGATTCTATGTTTCTCATAAATTATTAAAGTTATGATTATTCCAATTATTCTGTGGGATTAGGCTTAGCACTGATGGATGGAGGGTTTGCTCTCTTTCTTTGAACTATGTTCCACCATAGGAGTATTCTATATCCTTGCAATACTAGTGGATCCATTTAGTGATCTTTTTCTTGAAGTTCTTCCTGAAATGGGACGGGCTCCTGTAAGGTGAAATTACTCATGAAATCCTTTCCGAAATCGGACGGGCTCCCACAAGGATGGTTACTTCTCTGAAATGGGACAGGATCTCATAATGTAAAGTATGGTTTACCTTTCCAAGTAGGCCACCTCTGTATCGGTGAAGGGTAATCATCATGATTCCAAGTTGTAGCTTAGTTGGTCTTATTCTATGTTGGTTGAGGTCTCTTCCCACACTTATGTATTATGATATATGCAAATTGAATGATTTGCAAAGCATGATTTACTTAAGCATTAATCATACATGCCATATTGCTATTATGCTATCTATTTCTTATCATTATGCATTTTGAATATGTTGCCTATCTCTTGTTGTATTGCATCCTACGTACTTAGTACATTCAAATGTACTAATGCATGCTCTATGCCTACATGTTGTTACCATGTAGGAACTGGAGCTCCACTTGATCACCATCTTCCTCCACGTGGCTAGTAATATCTATTAAAGAAAGTTGGTAAGTCCTCAATTTCGAGGACAATTCTCTGGATTTATGTTATGTATTGACTCTTCTAATGTTGGAGACTTATGATTTTGAAGGTGAGCCCGGTTGCTTGTCTTGGCCCCTACTAAGTTCTATGTCTAGAGGTGTCGTTGGACAAGTTATGTATTATACTTTAGTTTTAACTCATCTATATTATTTAAGTACTAAACTCTCTCCCTTAGTCCCAATTTCCCTTGTTTATGTTTTCTCTTATTGTTTATTCTTGCTTCCGCGACCAAGGATGTGTATATGATATGCTAAGAGGCTTGTTTGGGGTTCCTTCGGATTCCCCATTCGCCGTGTCACATCTAGTCCCTAGTTTGGGTCGTGACAGGTTCAAGTCCCTATGTGACATTACTGTTGATCGATCGGGTGCCATGTGCCAGCACAGGGTTGAGGACCCGGTTGACTTGTGATTGTTGGGGTGAGACACGTCATTACTTACCTATGGATCCACTCACTTGTTCACACTTTGATTGTGTGTGGGTGTACCCTCTGGGCTTATGGCTTAGGCAATAGGGTCTCACACCCATGTACAACTGACTCTTGTTCTGATGATGTGGAGAGCTGGGCTCTATGATGGTTCTATGGGATTCTGTGATGGTTCTGAACGATTTTGTGATTATCTGTCGCCATGATTATTGTGCATGGGTGCACCTTCTGGGCTTATGGATGCCCAATTGGCGTAAAGTCATAGATACTTGGGTCTTGCACCCACGTATAACACTATGCCTCAGTTGGGGGGCAGTTGTGGTATTAGCCTACACAGTCTTCGTCAATCAGGATCAATTATCAGTACTTAGGTTGGTTCAAGTTATCAATGTTCTTCACTTAGTTAGTTCAATTTTGGCGTGGGAGTTTCCAGAATGCCTATGCCTTGATCTAAGTTCATCTTGCTACACTATTGCAGTTCATAATATATTTGGACTTTATTTATGTTCACTATTTCACTTGGATGACCGATAATGCCTACGAAGTGCTTTTTCTAGTACTCACCCTACTTCTGCATCTCCCATGGTGTAGGTCCAAGTATGGGTCATGATAGCTGAGTTGGGAAACTTCGGAAGCGCTAAGGACACTTTTGGTGAGCACCGAGAACTCTGGCTTTTTCGCAGTTTCCTTCCTATTAATGGCTGTCTTTTGCATCCAGACATCTACCTTGTACAGTGGAGTTTCATATTTGTAGAGGCACTCTGATTTTGTATATTACTATGATTATTGATATACGTAAATGGTATGTCCTTGTGTCTATTGTAGCTTTGTATAGTTGACTACCAGGTTCTGGGTAGGTTTCAGTATATATACTATTGTTGTATCAATTGGGTTTGGACTAGAGAGCTTGGACAGGTGCCCTTGGGTTTGGAATTGGTTTGCCTGTAGATGGGACCAGCAGGCTCCATCATGATCGGGACTGGGTCGTGAAAACTAATATCTAAATTAGTCAACTAATTGGTAACTTTTAAAGAAAAAAATTCAATTCCATCCCCCTCCTTGCACTTTTAATTTAGTCATACATTATTTCTAAAAACGAACAATCTTCAAATGCACATAGCAGGAGATTTAGTGTGCCGGACAACTCTTTTAAACTTCAAATGCAATGTCTGAAGTTGCATGAGTGAAGTTATGTATCTCTACCTCAATTTTAGACAAAAATGGTTAAATTTCAATCACTTCCTCTTACGCTATAATCAGTCAGTTTTGCTTGACGTCAACTATTTTAGCTAAAAATTCAGCTACATTTACATGAATTTCAAACAAACATACCTAAATTTCGAGCAAAAAAAGACTAAATGTCAATCATGTCTACCGAATCTTCAGTTCATTTGAAACTTCAAATGTTGTATCTAAAGCTAGATTTTTCAAGACTAACATCGATCTATGTCCAAAGTTATCCAAAATAGTACAAAAAAAAAAAAAGAAGAGACACAAGTTACTGATGACATAAAAAATGTGTATTCATGCAATTTTGTCCAATCATGACATATACATATGTCTGTTTACCTGAACAACAATATATGCAGCTCATTCGAATAATGAACTAAACTTGTCTTTCTGTTTGAGGAAAAACAAGAATGCAACTCGATATAGGGTTCTACTTTACAATCTTCTGCTCTAATAGCAAGCTAAAATTTTTTTTGGACAACTAGTCTAAAATTATAGCAAATACTAGTAATGTCCCAAAGCATTTTTTATGACAATGGTGTCTGGCCTAGAGAGCACATTCCACCGAGTACTTGTTACCTCGCTCCCATCAGCATAGGGCAACTTTATGACTAATGTTTGTGCAGATTGGAAGAAATCATCTGGTGTGTTTTGCTTCTGGTTGAGATTCTGAATTTCGCAATGCACCTAATTTAGCTGTAATGACCCAGAATATAGCTTCATGAAAACCATTGTTCAAAATTGAAGGATTAAAAGAATCCTACATGGCAGTAGAAATATAGTACGGTATGAATTACTAGAAGATTCATCAATCATAGCAAACTGAGCAGTAAACCAAGCATTTAGATATACGAAAGCCAAACAAGGAAAGCAGACTCGATCAAAATCAAGTAAGAATGACTTGTCTAAAAGATGGAAACAAGTTAGCCATATACCATAAGGAAAAAGAGGACACTCAATCAAGTAGGACAAATATGAATACCTTAAGAGCAAACTGCTAAAAAGCAAGGATTGATTCTCAGATCAACCCAAGAGACATTCATTCACATTGAAATAGACAAAACTTACAATTCAAAGATATATAGATTTCTATCCTGAAATGGATAATAATTAAAGCAAGAAAACCACATTTGAACACACTAAAATATCTTTGCTCAAATACAATTCAAGTCAAAGTCACAGATGAACAAAAACAAGAATATGAGAAGGCTGAGATGTTACAAGTGCCATCGACATAGCTTTCCTCTTTGAATATATCTACAGCTGACTCTTTTAAAACGACCCCAAAAAGTGTCCGAAAATGTGCCTTGAAAGTGCCGATAAACGTAATTTCCATATATCTCAAAATTCATGCGTGATATAGAATATCCAGCTTCATTTTTGTGATCAAGGGGTAAAATTGTGTGGGAAATGGGTATAACTCAAATTTTAGAGGAGCCATAGTGAAAAATGAATTTTGCGAAATTTCAAATTCCAAAGGTAGTCCGCGTTGGTGGCGCGATGCAGAGCCGTTGCAGACTAGTATATTTCGCTGCCAGTTATTTTATTATTTTTGTCCAAGGTCTTGGACTCTTGGGCCTAAGCCTTCCTATGCGTGAAATACCTATACTTAGTCACT
This sequence comes from Solanum medicagineum, assembly GCA_026153255.1. Lineage (NCBI taxonomy): Eukaryota > Viridiplantae > Streptophyta > Magnoliopsida > Solanales > Solanaceae > Solanum > Solanum medicagineum. The sequence goes on from JAPFFP010044048.1 coordinate 10,318, forward strand.
TTTTAACCTCATATTACTTAAGACACTCCCCAAAATCCTCTCTAACACTTAGACAAATATTTTATCCAAAATCAAGGGTTCCAAACTCATTCTGGATCTTAACAAATTCATTCAAGCTTCAAGTTCTCATTCAAATCTTCGTCAAGGAAATCTCCAAGCTGGAGGTGTGTGGGTTTAACCATTGGTTTCTTTCACCCATCGTGCCCAACCTTCCTTTTCATATAAAATGCATGTTTTCAAGTTGATTTACTTATGGGTATTAGTTATTATGGATTATGAATATAAACTTCATTGGAGTTTTATGAAATGCTGTACAAATATGCATGTTTTGTATTATAAATCTAAGATCTATTGTGAGATATGATGAGGGGTTTTGATGTATCTTGTTAGAGGATGTTACCAAGTATTGGTAGGTGGATTTACATTGGTTTCCTTATATGTTTTCATTCTTGAATTGTATGCTTTTGTACTAGCATTACACACCCGCCAAGTGTTTGATAAAATACTTTTTTATGGATTCCTAAAGTTTGAATGACCTATTGGTTGGTTTATGTGTCAAGTCACTTTGTGATGATCTTAGGCTTTCTAAAGGTTGTGTTTAATTCATGAAAATGTTGACGATGTTGTAAAGTTGATTAAGCCCCTTTTCTTCAAGATTTTACCTCTTGTGATCCTTTGAAATTGATGTTAATGCAAGAGTAATGTTTGATGATGATCTAATATTGTTTTGAAGTTAGGCTCGCAATTAGAGGTCGAAGATGTTTTAGAGATACTCATGTCATGTTTCTATATTTCTTACGAATTATTAAGGCTATGATTACTTTATATATTACGTGGGACTAGAATTAGCACCGATAGATTTAGGGAGTGCTCTATTTCCTTGAACTATGTGCCACCATAGATGAGGTTTTACCCTTGCTTTACTAATGGATCCATTTAGTATACTTTCTCTTGAACTATCTACTTTCTCTTGTTATTCCTAAAACTTCTTTATGTTGATATTTGACATTATGAGGGTGAGCCCAGAAAGTATCTTGGCATCCGCTCCATTCTATGTTTAGAGGTATTATTGGAATATTACGATGTATCTATGCTATGAGCTTGACTCTTTCGTGTTTTAATGATATCAAAGATTTCCCTTAGTCCCTTTATCTCTATTTTGACTCTCTTGTTATTGTTTAATTGCTTCCGTGACCAATGATGTGTGTATGATATGCCAAGAGGCTTTCGTGTGATCCCTTTGAGTTCCCCATTCGCCGTGTCACGTCTAGGCCCTAGGTCCGGATCGTGACACTCCTTTCCTAAGCTAATATGATTATCAAACCAGTCATTCTGGTAACTGTAAACCTCAAAACAGGAAAAAAGATAGCATCATAAGGAAACATTGCACCATTAATCAATAAGTTATACCTTCACCTTGATTGATTCAATATGATGCAACAAATCATTTGCACTACTTTTTCTGAGCCACGCAAAATGCAAATGCCAAGATTCAAAATCTTTTTGATGTCAGCATGAGAAGCAACAAATGTGCAGAGATTTAAAAGCTTCAAAGCATGTGAATCCAAATTCATCCTTGAATCACAGTATCGACAGAAATACTCTGCATCCAAAACGATAATTCCTCCGACTATACCAGCCATTTAAGATCGTAGTGCACAGTCTAGATAAGAAACATGTCCCCCATATGTAGCTATCGACAATTGTTTCTTCACATAATATGTAGTTGTACCCATTATAGTCCAAACTGGTAGGTCTACAACAAATTATACTACAATAGATATCACAAGACATAGTTTTTGCAACAAGTTCTGCTACCAGCCTTACAAGTAATGGCTCCAAAAGGAGAATTAGACTGTAAAGGCTCCATTTTCATCCCTGAAGATGTAGCCTTCTCTTTCATAGTTGAGTAAAAATCCAAATAAAAAAGACAATAAATTTGGCATCAGGTCGACAAAATTAATCCGTTAAGCATAAAAAAGAGACATAAGAGCCTTATCGGAGCTAAACCTTTTGAGCTGGATGACCGTTTTGAAGGAATAATCTAGCTAAATGAGGCAAAGAATTGGTTGATATCCATACTATGATACTCAGACTGGAGATACTACTTGACCGATCTCTTACTTTGGAAAGCATTCATCTTTCTATCTTTCGAAAATTGAAGACGCTTCAAAAGATAAAATATCTTTCATTAAAGGTGTTTGAAGATGTAACTCTTTTCCCCGCATGCCAGCCCACTTATCGCCAACATTTGGCTAATCTACAAGAGCATATGGTAAACCTTCGCCACAATCATGTTCAAAAACTGGGTAAAGAGTCCAGTTTCATTGTGTTAGATTTATGCCTTGAATATATTTCCTTATCTGATTAGGATTCCTTTGTAGTATCTGATTAGGATTTCCTTTAT
>JAPFFP010044049.1:0-12723 GCA_026153255.1 Solanum medicagineum
AAGCAAGACCTACTCCCTCCCATCCCAGGAATAATTGAAGAGAGTTATCTCCAGTCACCAACATTGGCATAAAAAAAAGTAGGAATGGATAAATAACACATAAATCGAGGGCTATGTGGATCCTCAGACATATATGAAATGGAATAAAGATGGACCAAGCTACTTATGAATATAACCACAATTAACATCACTATGGCAGGGTTATCTAACATGGGGTCAGAAGTGAATTACGAGTCAGACCAATCTGTGATCGAGCGAGCTCCCCTAGCATGCAATGATGTGGTGGTAGACCTCTCATTCTAATTCAGTGCCCTCCAAACCGTGCGGGAAGTTTTCCCATCACACAACACACTAACTTGATCTTTCGAGGGAACCATATGTCCGAACAGGCCTAGAAAAAAAGGTAAGGTCTCGCTTTCCTCTGCCACTCAAGTGTATGGCATTTGCCGTGCTTAGGCCCCTTTAAAGGTAATTCACTATCGAAGCAAAGAAAAGGCTGGATCAATCAAAGGGGGTACTACGAGGCCTCTGCCCCACGCATCTAATCAACTCACGTGGTTCACTGGTTCCACTGACTAGACCAAAAGAGTGATTCGGTCGATACAAAGGTGCGTTTGAAGTGGGGGGTGTGATGTCCCTATTGGGCTGGGCTGTTCCGCATAAGGCCCCACCGTCGGGGCATAAGCGCCCTCTTACTACCCATATGTGAGGCGTCGTCTTAGCTTTCCCTGACCAGGATCGCTCTCACACCTGTAGCATTCGTGATCGGCCTCCTCAAATGTGTATCGATCGAAAGGCAGGACGGCATAGCCCCAAACCAAGGGAGTGGTTACGTCCAATATGTCCCCCCTTATTCTCGACATGCTATGGTACCCAGAAGTGGGTAGAAGCGGGTCGAGTCGGTACTGCCGCGGAGCAACAGCCGTGTCTGGATCTGATCTATTTACTCAGTAGTTCATCTGGTGACTTCATGGTCACCAAAGAAGCCCCAAGAAGCATCAAACATTTCCGATGAGATCCATGGAGCAATTCTTAGATAGCAAGAACTAGATCCCGGTGCGACTTCATAAATACCAATCAAAGAGAAGATCGAAGAGAATGAAACATACGCAGTGGTTATTATAGCGGTTCCTTCTTTTCCTAGAAAATGTCTGAAACAACCTGCTACAAAACTACCAAGCAGGGGTTAAAATACAATGAGTAGATACAGAATTTCGATTGTGATCAGACAACCAAAAATTAGACAATGAAAGATCGGCATACCGAGAAAAAAGAAACAAATAGGAACGAAGACAAAAACGACAGCCTTGTCGTAGACGTTCGACTTGTATGTGTTAAGCATATAGCTAGTGTTACTTTGAAGATCTCCGGATTCCACCCTAACCCAAGAATTTTTTGTATATAGGGAGACTCATGCCTGCGTGCTGCAAGATTGAGTTTTACTTGCTCAACGAACTCGATTTCCTTTATGTCTTTCTCTACCGGGCCCCATTCGGGGTTTGTGTCCAGTACCTCTCATTTCTCGAAAAAGAAATCCATAAAGTCTTCGGTAAGATTTGCAGTATCCCTTCTCAAGGCACGATTTCGAGACAAAATCTCTTGAAAGAGAAAAAAATGTTTTCTCTCCCTGATTTGCAGATCTCTGTTCTCGAAACATAGTAACCTATAATACTCTTTCTGAGAGCCACAATTGTGGAGTGTGGTCTTAACTTCTGACCAATACTGCCCCTTTGCTTTATCAAGCAGAAAAGGGCTATTTTTCCTTTCGAGCTTTCTTATTCGATTGAGCATAGAGGGCTCCATACTTTCATTTCTTCTTATGAAAAAAGGTTCCCCCTTTCTTGCCCAACTATTTCGGGTAGAGGAAAATTGGGACCCTGTGATGGGGCTTCAGGTAGGGCATCGGGAACCTGCGGGTTTGCCCCTTGTCTCCTGCTCAAAGTTTCTTGTAAACTTGTCACAAAAGGCATGACAGCTTCTAATAACTCGTTCATTTTTGTATTTTCGAATAGATTCTTCCCCTAAAGCGAACTTCTACTCCTCCTCTTCATGTTCTATTGATCAGAAGCATCCAGCAGTGCCACGCCGGCCGGTAGAAAGAGTGCTGCTACTAAGCTAAGCTGTTGGGAACTCGGTATATTGCGATTTTTCGCTTTTGCCTTTACCTTAGACTCGTTACCTTGTTCAACTAAACTCGGTGGTTCCGCGTTGGTCGTAACCTGGTTCGAGAACCTTCTCTCATAGATTCCCTTCACTAAGTCATCGCCAGCAATCAGCTATTACCCCTTGGTGTCAAAGGGCGAGTTCCTTTCTTTTCTTGCCCAAAAACTTTCTTTATTCTCATTGGAGAAAGACTCTCTCGCGGCAAGGTTTTACACATTGGGGCAGTTGCTTTCTTTATCTCGCTTGCCCTTAGTCCGTCTAGCGCCTTTCGGTTGGGGTCCGCCTTTGGGGTTAGGTTAGACCATTTGGGTTTTTTTCGTCTATCGAAGGTAGTCAACATGTCAGCCATTCTTCCCCTATTAGACTTGTCAATCCATTACTCTTTTTCCTTCTCTCTCCCATTCCCCCCCTCCACTTTATTTGATTTGACAGGGGCAGAGAATATTACTCTATCAATAACAAGGAAAAAGTAGCAATTTCATTTCAAATGGTTTGAGCTTGAAAGCAACCTACTATCTATCGATAGGCGAGAATAGACTGCCATTGACTGTTTCGCCTATCTATTCTATTACGGCCGGCTTGGAGACATCAGAGGAAGACCACCATCTCTATCCGGGTACGATCATAGCTTCATTCATTGGTTGAACCTTCAGGATCATTATTAGCATTGAGGTCAATCACCACACTACCTCTATCATACATATGACATTACATGAAGCGAGAGTTCATGGTCAACACACACCTAAAGCACCTACGTTTCGCTTGCAGCTAATACAACCACAACCTAACTTGCACGAGATTCAACAACTGAAGCTACTGGTAATCCCGAAGGGGTGGCATCCTCCTATAATAGTTATCAAGTACTGAACAAGAGAGTCATCGGTCCGAGGAAAGAAAAGGGCCGCCTTTGAAAAAAAAGGAACTCGCTAGGCCTTCATAACAAAGGCGATTCTGTTCATGCTTCAGACAATTTGGCTAATTCTATATACAACTATCTAATTTTCTTCTATTATATATAAAGGCATAAGGGCGAAGGCCTATTTAGTGCCTTTCCAAAGGTAAGCGGTTAGGTTGACTTTGAAAAGGCTACTAAGGACCGGGTGAAGAATGAAAAATGTCCGCTAAAGCCTACGAGATAAGGTTTACAGATGCGATCATGAATCGAACCAGATCGAAATATTCAGCTGTCGACGGATAAAGTCAGAACATCGACCGCAAACGAAGGATGGTCAGGCCCCGGTTCCCAGGGTTAGGGTATTCCCTAATTATGAGCCTACTCAGATTAGAACTAAACTAGTTGATTTTCTTTGGTCGGCCAGCTTGTTGCAACCTTCGCATTTCCTACTGAGATCCCAAGTCTCTAAGTAGGCCCTCTTGGCCACCCATATTATACATATATATATATATATATATATATATATATATATATGTATGTATGTATATGTATATGTTACGTGTGTTGGTTTCCTACATGCAGGTTTGTAGTTTCAGAGGTATGTGATTGTGATGACAAGAGTACTTGCATTTTCATTGCTTTTTTACTTAGGCTTAGAATAGATTTGTTGGGTAGTATGTTATTGGGTACTCACCCTAACTTCTACATTTGTATAGCTATTGAGACCAGCAACTTCTGATTTCTTTATACCTTTTTGGTCCTAGCTTTGAGGCAGTTTGAAAGGTAGCCGCTGATGCTTTTCAATGGACCCTTTAGAACTTTGTTTACATACTATTTTTTTCTATTTGAGAAGTAAAGACATTGAGACTTGTATGTATTTCTTTGAATTTCATTATAGTAGAGGCATGTACATGTGACACCAATTTGGGGATGGTTTTAGATTATAATTTCTGTTCCTTATGGTTTTTTTTTCATTTATATGTAGAATGTTCTTGTTGTTTTATCTACTGATTTATTTGTTATTTCTCCATTTAGGCTGACTTGTCCTAATGAGGGTAAAGACAAGTGCCCTCACACCTAATTTCAGATCGTGACAGAGAATGTGGTATAACAATTATATCATGATTGTGATATAAATAATAACAATTGAATATCACAAAGTAGGGTATGGAAAGGGGAGGGTGTATATAGACCTTACCACTAACTCACTGGGATAGAGAGGTTGTACCAAATGACCCTTGCATCAAAATTATCTGTCCCAAGTTAAAAAAATAATAAATATAAAATAAAGGCTAAAACTTAGAGCAATGTCAATTCTACAAAAAAAAAAGAATAAAAGTATTAAAATAAAAGTTATCAATATCCATATAATTCTTAAAAGTAATTTCTAGACAAAACTTCATTTTGTATTTTATTAAATTTTATAATAAAGACAAGTTTTATGAATTGAACATATTTTAATGCAATATCCTAATTTTCAAACATTTAAATTTTAATGCATATATTTAGATCTATATATCTTAATTTTTTAAAAAAAAAATCAAATGAGATATTAACCGGCCATCATTACTATGAGGATTTTATAAAATAATAGATGGAGAAAGAAAAATGCTAGTAAAAGTAGTTGTTGGACTAGCTACAGTACTTAAATAAATATTGTGTGTACTAGGTTGCAAAAATCAATATCAATCAATCAAAATCTATTACTTATATATAAGTGTGGATAAGCATGCTCATCTTGATCGACATGACTACTTCAGCTACGTGCCTAAGTAGGCAACTGCCGATTGACGTATCTGCTTAAGCAGACAGCTACCGATTGGCATACCTATTTATATACATAAAGGAGTATTATAGATGAGGTGACGTGGTACCTCTCTATGGCACTCTATTTTTTAAAAAAAAAAACTTTTTTCTCTTATTTAAAATTTTCAATTATTTTATTTGTACAAAATTATCTCCTTAGCTCATAACTCTTCAATAAATAAATTCTGCTCTTAATTAATATTAGTAATATTCATAACTCTCAAGCATTTAATATTCATAACGTTTTTCTCTTAGTATTAGTAAATTCTGCTCTTAATTATTTGTACAAAATTATCTCCTTTGAACTTTTCATAGTGAACATATGTCCGATATATTCGGCCAATCGGTAGATGTGATATCGTTGAACCTGTCGATCTTTTTCATATACCTAGACAACATAAGTCACACAACTTACCCTTTAATTGGTTTTGGGTCTCAATATTTTGTTTGTTTCAGCCATGAACACTTCCTGGTTTATAAGTGCATAGAGAACTGGCCTTACCAAATTCTCCTTGAAGCGGCTTCGTTTCACACTTACATAGGTGATTTCTAAATGTATTATCTTATAGATATACTATTTGATATACCCTGTCAAACTAAGAAACCATTAAAAGGTCATATTACCTTATCCTTGTTCCTAAACATTGTCTTATCATGAGAATGGACTTTATCATAGTTTTGACAATGTTGAACCATATCAATGACTTTGTTTGATCTCCTTGAACCTAGATCTTAGGATCTCCAACCTTCTAGGTAGAGTTACTGCCATGATGATTTGTCCTCGGCCATAGACCCATTCTCTTTGATGATCTCTCAGCTCCCTCTCTAGTTATGCCTTTTATGAGTGGATCTGACACATTATCCTTTGACTTTACATAGCCAATTGTGATAATTCTACTAGAGAGTAGTTTCCTAACGGTATTATGTCTTCGTCGTATGTGATGGGACTTACCATTATACATAAAGTTTCCAGGTCTTACTATTGTTGTTTGACTATCACAGTGTATGCATATAGGAGCCATTGGTTTGGGCCAAAAGGAATATCTTCTAAGAAATTTTGAAGCCATTCAGCTTCTTCACCAGTCTTGTCTAAGGCCATGAACTCAACCTCCATTGTAGATCGAGCTATAAATGTTTGTTTGGATGATTTCCATGATATTGCTCCTCCATAATGGTAAAGACGTATCCACTTATGGACTTAGTTTCAGTTGACATAGTAATCCAGTTTGCATCACTATATCCTTCAACAACTGTTGGATACTTACTGTAACCAAAGCAAAGTTTTGAGTATGCTCTAAATACCACAAAACTCGTTTCATTGCCATCCAATGATTTTGGTTGGGGCTACTTATGTACTGACTCAATTTACTTAGAGCACAAGCTATAGGTCATGATGTATATCAAACTTTCCAACACTCCGACATAATCTAATTGAGATAGACTTTCACCTTGATTCTTAGCAAGATTAAGGTTCAAATCAAGTGGGATTTTTTGCACTTTTGTAGTTTAGGTACTTGAATTTTTCTTGTACCATTCTGATATAATAAGACTGAGACAGTGCTAGACCTTGAGGAGTTTTGTTAATATTAATTCTTAATATCAAGTCAGCAACTTCTAGGTTCTTCACATCAAACTTACTAGCAAGCATAAGCTTAGTGACATTTATGTTAGCAATTTCGTTACTCATTATCAACATATCATCCATATACAAGCAAATAATGACAACTTTATTTGGAGTGTTTTTATGTAAACATAGTTATCATTAATTTTGAAATTATTTGACAACATTGTCTGGTCAAATTTCTCATATCGTTATTTGAGTGCTTGTTTGAATCCATACAAAGACTTAACAAGTCTGCACACTTTCTTTTCATTTCCAGGAACTATGAACCCTTCTGGTTGCTCTACATAGATTTCTTCCTCCAAATTTCTATTTAAGAAGGTTGTTTTGATATCTATTTGATGAATTTCTAGATTTTACACTGTAGCTAATGCTATTAACGTTTGAATTAATGTAATTTACTTTACCGGTGTGTAGATATCAAAGTAGTCAAGACCTTCATGTTGCCTAAATCCTTTATCAACAAGCCTCGCTTTATATTTGTCAATAATACCATCAGTTTTCATTTTCCTTTTGAAAATCCATTAAGACCCTAGGGGTTTATTTGCAGGAGGAAGATCAACCAATTTCCATGCATGATTATTCATTATGGATTCAATCTCACTATTGACTGTCTTTTTCCAATATTGTGCTTCTGAAAAAGTCATAACTTCTTTGAAGTTTCGAGGCTCATTTTCTAACAAAAATACTACAAATTCTGGTCCAAAGGAAGTAGAGGTCATTTGATGCTTGCTACGCCTTGGATTTTCCTCATTATGATCACTCTCCTTTGTTTCTTCTCGAGGCCATTTATTTCCTTCATTAGATGCTTCATTTTCTTTCTTATACGGATATATTGTTTCAAAGAATTCAGCATTATCTGATTCAATTATTGTATTAATATGAATGTCGGGATTTTCTAATCTATGCATCAGAAATTGATATGCTTTATTGTTCAAGGCATATCCTATGAATACACATTCAACCATCTGGGGTCTTATTTTTGTCCATTTAGGTTTAGGAATCTGGACCTTATCCAAACACCCCCACTCTTTCAAGTATTCAAGGTTAGGCTTTCTCCTTTTCCATTTTTCATACGGAATATAATGTGTTTTACTATGGGGAACTTGATTGAGTAGTTGATTAGTCGTAAGGATTGCTTTCTCCCACAAGTTCTGGGGCAAACAAAAACTAATTAATGTGGAATTCATCATCTCCTTAAGTGTTCGATTTTTTTCAGCAGTTCCATTGGATTGTGGTATATAAGGGATTGTTATTTGATGAATAATGCCATGTTTCGAACATATTTCCTCAAAAGGGGATTCATATTCTCCGCCCCTGTCACTCTTGATCATTTTGATCTTTTTGTTAAGTTGTGTTTCAACATTACTTTTGTACTGTTAGAATGCTTGAATTGTCTCATCCTTACTACTAAGTAAATAAACATAGTACTATCATGTATTGTCATCAATAAAGCTTATGAAATATTTCTTTCCACTGTGGGATGGTATTGACTTCATGTCACAAATATCTGTGTGAATTAAGTCTAAGGGATTTGAATTCCTTTCAACAGACTTGTAAGGATGCTTAACATACTTAGACTCCACATATACTTGGCATTTTGACTGTTTATTTTCAAACTTTGGCAATAGATTAAAATTGCTCATTTTCCGCAATGTTTTATAACTTACATGTCCTAAACGTGAATGCCATAGATCATTTGACTCAAGTAAATAAGAAGAATCCTGAACTTTATTACTTTCAACAACCATTACATTCAGTTTAAAAAGGCCTTGGTAGCCTTTTCCTACATACATATCATTTTTTTTTAATTACAACTTTATCCAGAAACAAGAACACATTTGAATTTATTCTTGACCAAGAGACCAACAGAAACTAAGTTCTTCCTCATTTCTGGAACATGACAAACTCTGTTTAGAGTCACCACCTTGTCGGATGTTATCTTTTAAACATACTTTTCCAAAACCTTCAACTTTTGCTGTGGAAGAATTTCCCATGTAAATGGTCTCATCAGGTGCAGCAAGGGCATGTGTTGCAAAGGATTCTTTTTACAACACAAATATGTGAAATGGCTCCAGAATCAAGCCACCACTCCTTAGGATTTCTTACCAAGTTGCATTGAGTCAACATGGCACATAAGTTCTCCACTTCCTAATTCTTCTCAATCATATTCGCTTGATTACTTTTTTCGATTCTTTGAAGATGTCACGACCCAAGCCCAGGGCCTAGACGTGACATGGTGAATGGGGAACCCGAAGGAACCCAAAACAAACCTCTTAACATATCATTATACATTCTTGTTCGCAAAAGCAATTAAACAACAAAATAAAAGTAGAAATAAGGGAGAAAGGACTAAAAGGATACTTTCATAGCATAAGCATCAAAATAAGAGAGTCAAGGCTCAAAACATAATGTGTCCAACCACACCTCTACTACATAGATAAGAACGACGGCCAAGACAAGCAACTGGGCTCACCCTCATAGCGATACATACATAAAAGAAAGATTGTCTTAGTACATAGCATGATATCATAGACATGGTCCCATAATGGAGGACTCACCAACTAGCTTGAGAGAATTCATACTAGCCACGTGGAGGAAGATGCTCAAGTGTGGCTCCGATTCCTATAGGGATACATCATATAGGCATAGAGTATGTGTTAGTATGTTTGAATGTACTAAGTATGTAGGATGCAATGCAACAAGAGATAAGCAACATAATTGAAATGCATAAGCATAGGCAATGAGTAGCATATATCAATATGGCATGCATAGAAGATGCTTGAAGTAAATCATGCTTACATAGAACATAATACGTGAGCACATCATCATAGAGTTCATAGTTTATCAAGGTACAAATCCCTTGATTTAGTTGGTGGATCGTCTCACCCTACCACCCATGGTGATTGAGGCACAAACCCCTCGACTCGTTTATCAAGGTACAAACCTCTTGACATGGTTACCCAAGCTCTTAACCCCTGGAGTCAGGCATGGACAATTCCCAACACTATATAGGAGAATATCATATACATACATTCCTTTCATCATCATAAAGTCATTCAACTCATAAGACATGTATTGAACCTTCAATTCCTCAAGAAATCATAACCGGACATTTTATTAAATACTTGGCAGGTGGGTAGTGCTAGTGTACAACCATGCAATTTAGGGATGAAATCATGCGAGAAAATCCAATGTAAAACCATCCATCAATAATACTTGGTAACACCCTCAAGTAATATACACTAAAACCCTTCATCAAATCCCATAATAGATCTTAGATATATAGCTTAAGACATGCTAAAACAGTCACAATTTCATGAAACCCCAACATAGTTCATAATCAAATTCATAGTACGTAAGACCCATAAGTAAATCAACTTAAAATCATGCAATTTAAGTAAAAGGGAAGCTTAGGCTTCATGGGTGAAAGGAACCCATGAATGAAACCCATATACCTTGTCTTTGAAGAATCACTGAAGAAGATTGGAAATGGAGACTTGAAGCTTGGATGAATTCCTTGAGATCCAGAAGGAATTTGGACACTTGAATTTTGAGGTGAAATATTGTTTAAGTGTTTGCGAGAGTATTTGGGAATGTTTTGTATGATATGAGGGTGAAATAAAGCTAAACATAGGTATGTTTATGCATGGGATAGCTTAGGCTCAAGACCCAAAAGCCTCGGCCCGAGATAGAAACTGGAAGCCAAAAATACACTATAGCGCGCCCTTGGCACGTCACTCTAGGGACACGGATGCTCTCTTTGGAAATCGCATTTTTGCGATTTTCAAATTTTGCTTCGGTTACTCTTAAATCGGTGTTAGACCCATTTTTCACTCAATTTGACCCCCCGATCAAGAATATGACGTTGAATTTTCGATATCACGCACGAATTTTGCAATATATAGAAATTACGATTCCGGGCACTTTCGATACACATTTTTGGGTACTTTTTGGGGTCGTTTCAATACCTTCCCCTTGGGAACATTCGTCCCCGAATGTCAAAGAAACATATATGAGAGATGTAAAAATGACAATTTCAGCCCACATAAGGATGCAACAATGTACTTAAACATCATTTCAAAAATTACAACATAAGTGTAAAATCATCATGAACTTGTCAATCTAAACATGAATGCATGCAAATGTCATCGGCTGAACTTAGACTTAAAATCACATAAGGGACTTAGAATTAGTACCTTAGGCTTGAATAGAATGGAAAAGATAAAAGGTATCATTTTTGCATGTCTGCTTCAGCCTCCCATGTAGCACTTTCAACTTGTTGATTCCTCCAAAGGACCTTAACGGAAGCAACATCCTTGTTTCTTAGCCTCTTCACTTGTCTATCGAAGATCTCCACTGGAACTTCTTCATAAGTCAAGTTATCTTCAACTATACCCACAACATCCAATGAAACAATAGCATTCGGATCACCCATACATTTCCTCAACATCGATAAATGAAACACCGGATGAACTAAACCTATCTTGCTAGCAACTCCAACTCATAAGCTACCTTGCTAATCCTCCTCATTACCCTATAAAGACCCACATATTTTGGGTTCATCTTGCCCATCTTACCGAAACGAACCACGCCCTTTATGGGTGACACCTTCAAGTAGACCCAATCACCAACTTTAAATTCAAGCTCCCTTCTTCTTATGTTGGCATAAGACTTTTGGAGACTTTGGGCCGTCTTCAACTTTTCTATAATCAACCTTACCTTCTCCATAGCTTTCTTAACTAGATTCGGACCCAATAAAGCCATTTTTCTCACTTCAAACCACTCAATCGGTGATCTATAATGTCTACCATAGAGGCCCTCAAAAAGAGTCATACAAATGCTAGAATGGTAGCCATTGTTATAGGCAAACTCAATCAACGGAAGATGATCATCCCAACTACCCTTAAACTCCAAAATACAAGACCTAAGCATATGCTTAAGAGTATGGATAGTTCTTTCGGGTTGGCCATCCGTTTGAGGGTGAAAGGCCATACTAAGCTTTACCTTGGTTCCAAGACCTCTTTGGAAAGAATTCAAAAAATGTGAAGTAAATTGAGCACCACGATCCGATATGATAGACAAGGGAACCCCATATGACCTTACCAACTCATAGATGTACAACCTAGCATAATCTTCAGCCCCATATGTAGTCTTAACCGGTAGAAAGTGAGCCGATTTTGTCATTCTATCAATCACAACCCAAATGGAATCAACACCTTTTCTAGTCTTGGACAACCCAACCACAAAATCCATATTAATCTCCTCCTACTTCCAAGTAGGAATCTCTATGTCTTGGGTTAAGCGACCCGACCTTTGATGTTGGCTTTGACATGTTGGCAACTATGGCAACCGGAAAAAAATTTGGCAATGTCCCTCCTCATACCTCCCCACCAATACACCTCTCTCAAATCCTTATACATCTTAGTAGAACAGGGGTAAATAGAATGGGAAGAATTATGAGCCTCATCAAGAATCTTCTTACTCAAATCATCAACACAAGGCACACACAAAACCAAGCTTAATACCTAAGGGCACCATCTCCCCCTTGGGAGAAAACCTCCACCTTGCTCTCTTTCACCAAGGCCTTCAATTCTAACAAGGAGGGATCAAGATCTTGCTTTGCTTTCACCTCATCAACCAAAGAAGACTTTGAACCATCAACAACCACAATGCCACCATTATCAACCTCTTCAAACCTAACCCCTAATCTAGCCAACCGATAGACCTCTCTAGCCACCTCTATGCCCCCACCATCAACATGAGCTAGGCTACCCATAGACACCCTACTCAAAGCATCAGCCACCACATTAGCCTTACTGGGATGATAATGTACACTCATGTCATAATCCTTAAGAAGTTCTAACCACCTTCTTTGCCTCAGATTAAGATCTTTTTGTGTGAAGACATATTGGAGACTCTTATGATCGGTGAACACATCAACATGCACCCTATACAAATAATGAAATCAAATCTTTAATGCAAATACCACGACGGCTAGTTCAAGATCATGAGTAGGATAATTCTTTACGTGCACTTTGAGTTGCCTAGAAGCATAGGCTATCACCTTAACATTTTGCATCAACACAAAAGCCAAACCAACTCTAGAAACATCACAATACACAACAAATCCTTCTAGCCCTTCTAGTAGAGAAAAGATAGGAGTGGATACAAGCTTATCCTTCTAGGTTTGGAAACTCCTTTCACACTCATCGGACCACACAAATTTGCCTTTCTT
>JAPFFP010044050.1:0-12723 GCA_026153255.1 Solanum medicagineum
AACCAACCCTAGAAGCATCGTAATACACAACAAATCTTTCTAGTCCTTTCGGTAGAGACAATATAGGAGCGGACATAAGCTTATCTTTCAATGTTTGGAAACTCTTTTGACACTCATCGATCCACACAAATTTGGCCTTCTTTTGAGTCAACTTGGTCATAGGAGAAGCAACAGAATAGAACCCATTCACAAACCTCTAATAGTAACCCCCTAAGCCCAAGAAGCTCCTAATATCTGACGGGATCAATGGACTAGGCAAATTTCTAATCACATCCGTCTTTTTAGGATCCACTTTAATACTATCCCTCGACACCACATGACCTAGGAAGGCAACCTATCTTAACCTATATTCACACTTCTCATATTTAGCATACAACTTCTCCTCCCTCAATCTTTGTAGCACTACCCTCAAAACCTCCTCACTATGTGAATAGATCAAAATATCATCAATGAAGACCACAACAAATGGATTAATGTAAGGGTTGAAGACCCTATTCATAAGAATTATGAAGATAGCCGGTGCATTGGTCAATCCAAAGGACATCATAACAAACTCATAATGTACATACCTAGTCCAGAAGGCCGTCTTGGGAATATCACACTCTCTCACTTTAACTTGATGATACCCCGGACCGAAGATAAATCTTAGAGAAGTGACTAGCCCCTTGCAATTGTTCAAATAATAGAGGATACTTATTCTTTTTGGTAACCCTATTGAGTTGCCGGTAGTCAATACATATCCTAAGGTACCCATCCTTCTTCTTCACAAACAACACCGGAGCACCCCAAGGTAATTGGCTAGGCCTAATGAAACCCTTCTCCAACAAATCCCACAATTTCTTCTTCAACTCCTTGAACTCCGTCGGGGGCATACGGTAAGACGGAATAGAAATGGATTGAGTATCGAGAAGGAGGTCTACACCTTAATCTGTTTCCCCTTCGGGAGGAACACCGGGAAGGTTATTTGGAAAGACAACAAGGAACTCATTTACAATTGGAACTGACTCTATAGGAAGTACCTTGGACTCCACATCCCTTCCCCTCACAAGATGATAGAGACACCCCTTAGAGATCAACTTACTGGCTTTAATGCATGAAATGAACCTACCCTTGACCACTACATCATGATTCTCCCACTCAAGAATGGGTTCATTTGGGAATTGGAATTTGACCCTATGGGTTCTACAATCAATAGAGGCATAGTATGCATACAACCAATTCATCCCAAGAATGATATCAAAATCAACCATATCCAACTGAACAACATCACAAGATAATATGCAAATGGGACAATTTCTATAGACCTTTCTAGCAACAATAGATGCACCAATAGGAGTAGACACCTCATAAGACTCACACAACATTTCAGGCTCAACATGAAACTTTTTGGCAATAAGAAGGGTAACAAAATAAAGAGTGGCACCCAGGTCTATCAATGCATAAACATCAAAATCAAAGACTTTTAATATACCGAAGGCGATATTAGGAACCTCTTCAACCCTTTTCCTCCCTTGGAGTGCATAGAACTAATTGTGACTTGGGAAACCCCCCTTGATTACCACCTCTCTCCAAAGGAATCCTATTTTCACCTTGTGACCGATTCTCCTTACTCAATCTTTTTGTGACCTACTTCCTCACATCAATCTCATGCATTAGTATATTTCAAACATAGGCCCCCATGAGCCTTACCACATTTTGGGCATATAGCATTTGGCACCACGCCACTATTACCTTGGGCCCTTGGGAAGTCATTGGCAACTCCCTTATTAGAAGCATGAGAAGACCCTTGGCCTTGATGGAATCGGCCACCCTTTCAACTTTGGAACTTTCCCTCAAAAGGGCCCTCTAAGCCTCAATATTCCTCCTCTTCCTCAACTTTTCCTCCTCCATTTGCTTGGCATAGGTCATCAAATGGGACAAATCCATCTCACTAATCAACATGGCGGACCAGTATTCCTCACTCACCAGACCGAACACACCCATCATGAACTTGTTCATTCTAGACCTTGGGTCGGCAACCAAGTGGGGAGCATATTTAGAAAGTTGATTGGACTTGAGATCATACTCCCTCACACACATAGACCCTTGTCTCAAATTCATAAACTCCACTATCTTGGCCTCCCTAAGCTCAAACGGGAAGAACCGATTAACAAAAGCTGCCTTGAACTCCTCCCAAAACACTACATTATTCATTCCCTTCTCCTCCTTCCATTGGTTAAACCATATTTGTGTTACCCCTTTGAGTTGGCAGGCCTCCAAATCCACTTTCTCTTCCAATCTAACACCCATGATACCCAATACCTTGTAGACCTCATTAATGAACTCTTGAGAGTCCTCGTCTACCTTAGGCCCATAGATTTATGATGGGTTCATTCTCATGAAGTCTCTCACGCGACATGCCAGTGTAGGAGCATGAGGGGCTTGGGCCCCTTGATTGGCTTGATTAGCCACAACTTGTGCAAGCAAAGTGAGAGCATCCCAGAGCTCACCATAAGCCAGTTGTTCCTCGGGAGTGCTGGCTCTTCTTCTTCTTGTGTTAGGCATGATCTAAACATGACAAAGAATATTTGTTAGAGGGAAACCTCACCTAACTTCTATAGCACGACACAAATCAAGAAGAAGGGAAACATTTCCTAAAATGTCCCATAGCCTCTTGCTCATAGTTGTGGTGTACAACACAAGCATGAATAAGACTCTAGTTGACACGGTGTGTTGGATGTCGAGGACCACTAACAACGTAGTGCTATGATACTAAGTTTTTCACGACCCAAGCCTTGGGCCTAGACATGACACGGCGAATGGGGAACCCGAAGAAACCTCAAACAAGCCTCTTAAGAAATCACTACACATCCTTGGTTGCGGAAGCAATTAAACAACATAAGTAGAAATAAGGGAAATAAAGGACTAAAGGGATACTTTCATAACATAAATACTAAAACAAAAGAGTCAAGGATTAATACATAACATGTCCAATAACATCTCTACTGCATAGATAAGAGCGGGGTCCAAGACAAGCAACCGGGATCACCCTTATAGTCAATATATACATAAAGGAAAGATAGTTTAGTACATAGCATGATATCATAGACATGGTCCCCGGAATGGAGGACTCACCAACTAGCTTGAGAGAATTCATACTAGCCACGTGTAGGAAGATGCTCAAATGTTTCTCTGGTTCCTACATGGTAACAAGAGATAAGCAATATAATCGAAATGCATAAGCATAGGCAATGAGTAGTATATAGCAATATGGCATGCATGGGAGATGCTTAAAGTAAATCATGCTTACATAAAACATAAAACATGTATAAGAAGAGACTATCATTAATGAGTTCATAGTTTATCAAGGTACAAACCCCTTGATTGGTTAGTGGATCGTCGCACCTTACCACCCTTGGTGATTGAGGTACAAACCCATCAACCTTGTCATCAAGGTACAAACCCCTTAATAGGTTTGTGGATACTCGGACCCTACCACCCTGGTGATTGGGGTACAAACCCCTCAACCCGGTTATCAAGGTACAAACCCCTCGACATGGTTACTCAGGTTCTTAACTCACTGAGTAGGGAATGGTCAATTTCCAACACTATATAGGAGAATATAATGTAGATACATCCCTTTCATCATCATAAAGTCATTCAACTCATAAAACATGCATTGGACCTTCAATTACTCAAGAAACCATAACCGGACATTTTATTAACCATTTGGCGGGTGTGTAGTGCTAGTGTCAAACCATGTTTTTTAGGGATAAAATCATGTAATAAATACAATATAAAAACATCCATCAATACTTGGTAACACCCTCAAGAAATATACACTGAAAACCTTCATTAAATCCCACATTAAATCTTAGATTCATAGTTTAACATGCTAAAACAGTCACAATTTCATGAAGCCCCAATATAGTTCATAGTCAAATTCATAGTAAGTGAGACCCATAAGTAAATCAACTTAAAATCATGCAATTTAAGTAAAAAAGGAAGCTTAGGCTTCATGGGTGAAAGTAACCCATGAATGAAACCCACATACCTTAGCTTTGGAGAATTCCTTGAAGAAGATTTTAATGGAGACTTGAAGCTTGAATGAATTCCTTGAGATATGGAAGAGATTTGGACACTTGGATTTTGAGATGAAATATTGTTTAAGTGTTTGAGAGAGTATTTGGGAATGTCTTGAATGATATGAAGGTAAAATATGGTTAAGTATAGGTATTTTTCACACATAAGAAGGCTTAGGCCAAAGATCCACAGGCCATGGAGTGGAAAAGAAATAACAGGCCTAAAATAAGTCTATAGAGCGTCGCGCCAGGGGTGCGGATACTCTCTGGAAATCACATTTTTGTGATTTTCAAATTTTGCTACAGTTGATCTTAAATAGGTCTTAGACCCATCTGCCACTCAATTTGACTCTCTCATCAAGAATATGAAGTCAAATTTTTTATATCATGCTCGGATTTTGATATATATGGAAATTACGATTCCAGGCACTTTCGAGGCACATTTTTGGACACTTTTTGGGGTCATTTCATAACCTGCAGCATGGGAAGATGCAGAAGTAGGAGTGAGTACTAGAAAAAGGTATCCAATAGGCATCATCCACCGATCGAGTGAAATAAATGCATAATGAAGCTCAAATGTATGTAAAAGCAGTAGAGTTATCAAATCACCCCAGAATATCAACTAAACCAATCACGGTAATCGAAAACACACTATCTGATGAAAATGGCTGAACCCATATTCTAATTGTCTCTAAATTAGTAGTATAGTACTGTACACGGGTGGAAGGCCCTAAGATATATGCTTCTATGCCACCTGAGCCCCTATAAGCCCAGGAGGTACACCCGCGAACAAAAATTACTGAT
Organism: Solanum medicagineum; assembly: GCA_026153255.1. Lineage (NCBI taxonomy): Eukaryota > Viridiplantae > Streptophyta > Magnoliopsida > Solanales > Solanaceae > Solanum > Solanum medicagineum. Next base: position 4,866 of record JAPFFP010044050.1, read on the forward strand.
AGATAATCACTGAAACGCCTCACAAAACCATCACCAAAGCTCAACTCTTAATATCATAAGGTCAAGGGTCGGCTATACATGGGTGTAAGGCCCTAGTGTCTAAGCCTGATTGCCCCAATAAGCCTAGAGGGTACACCCATCTACAATCAAGGTGTTAGAAGGTGAGTGGATCCATAGGTAAACAATCAGGCCCTCGGCCCTTAATAATATAATAGTAACTAGGTCGTACACCTATCTAAGAATGCTATCACATGAGGACTCTAACCCTAATATCACCTGGGGACTCCAACCCCTAACACTACCTGGGGATTCTAACCGTTGGATGTTCCAACATGGCCTCCGGTCATGTAGTCAATCAGGGCCAAGTGGTCTGACCATAAATGCAATGGTCGGACGAATCCCCTGATGTTGCCTAAGTTACACCTCCTTTTTAGAGGATAAAGCGGTCACTAACAAGAAATAGAACCTCACAAAGGTTAGGGTCGAACCCACAGGGAAAACGTATACTCAAGAAAATTCAATGATTGCAATTCGAATAGTTAACCAACTTAATTCCCCAAGGGGGTTGATAACTAAACTAACTATCACAAGAGAGAAGTCAATATAGAGAGAAACTAGCGTATTTTGTTCCCTGTGATTCCCTAACTCAGTATCACTGGATAACCTAATTCTTTTCTAGTGTATAGTATGCAGGATAGTAAGTTAAGTTCACTAAGGGCTTTGGTCAAAGGTGAGAGGTGAATTTTACTATATGACTTGGCCCATCTTCATAGTGTGCATTACTAACCCTTCCATATTAGTCCCAGTACAACCTCCCTTTGACCTAATTTAGTTGATTACATGAGAACATATCAATCTAATCCTGTTAATCAATCTCTTTTCCTATTCATTACTATCTTGGTCCAGTCAGTAACACTATGCGGGTTCTAATGTTGGCCACCATCAGTAAACATGCAAAACAAAAAGCGTTAATTAATACATGCATATACACCTTCCAAGAATCAAGAATTATCCAATTTTACTTTGTTAGTTTTTCATGGTTCCCACAACCTTAGTTGTGGATTTAGCTACTCATGCTTTGTGTAGATGTAAGAAATATGGATTGAGAAAAACATAATTGAATAGTTATACAATAGAATTAAGAACAAGCAAATCCTACTTCAATAAGAATCACAAGCTTAAAGATGAAATTCAAACACAAGTGTTCTCAAAGACTCTCCAAGATGATCTCACAATTTTCTCTCTCTAATTATTGATCTCTATGAAACTGGACAAAAACTTCTAAAAAAATAACCTAAAAAACTTATTTATAATAAATAAAATACAAGTGTTAAACTAAATCAGAGAACTGGTCGACATGCTATATCTCATACTCTACTGTAGAAAATTTGGACTTCAACTCTACGACACCCCTCTGTGACTCGTAAAGTGGTTTACGACTCGTAAAGGGGGTTTCCTCTGGTGAAATTTCAGAAAGTCCCAATATTTGATCCTCAGGGAATGAAACTTCTTCTACGACTCGTAAAATCTTCTGCAGCTCATCTGCATGTTTGTCGAATTAAATTGAGAAAATAGCCCCTCACTATAATTGTTCATGAAACCACCTTACGGCCTGTAGAATAATCTACGGGCCATAAAGGGTTTCGTATAACAGTAAAAGATCATCAACTTCTGCACTTTTTACCAAAATCAAGGCCAACCTGTAATCCGTGAAATATAAACACAAAAACATATAAAACCAACTAAGATCGCATTGAGAACACACAAAATTTCAAGTTTTAAGCATCAAAAGTGTTGTATTATGAGAGCACATCAATACTCTCAATTTAAAATTGTTGCTTGTCCTCAAGCGACAGACTCAATCTATATAGAAAATACAGTAACATGCAGACCTCATTCCAATGGTATACATCACATAAATCTCAAACTCAGACACCCACACCAACTTTTCAAAACAGGATCAGACAACTATCTAGCAAACTAATACACACTGGTGCATGTGACAACACGTCTATGACAAGCGAGAGGCAGTATCAACAATCCATAATCACTGAACAAGTTTAGCACTAACAATGCAATGCAAGTGCCCTCACAGAAAGAAGTCTCATATTTGACACTCAATGATAGTTTCAAGTATAACCTTGGGACTATGAAAAATTACTCACTCTCACGAAAGATATTAATGCATCATATATAATACCATAGCCTTGCCCCTATACTCATGATTAAGACCTTCAACTAACTGGACTAGGATTACTTTAGGACTTTCTAGACTTATAATGTAGGCTCAGTGGGCTTTGGCATGGTATTATAGGAGAAGATTAACTAAAGGCCCACCTTGACACTGTGTTTTTCTACACTTTTTCCGACCAACTCTGTTATTTTCACCTTATTCTCCGTTTTTCCTATTTCAAGCTTTCCTGGGTGCCTTCTTTTCATTTTTTTAGCTTTTTGCCTTGTTTTTACATTTCATTTTGCTTTTTAGCTCATAATTAAGGCATTACTTATTTTTCTTGCACCCAGTACATGATTGTAATTTCTTGTTTTCCTCTATATCACTAATTCACCCTCTTATTTTTGTGCTTCACCCTTACACTAGCCACCCTCAACTTAGGCTCTTGGCATGTGTTAAGGTGCACAATACCCATCCTCAAAACCAGGACCACTTTTGGTAGCCACCCTCAACTTAGGTTTTTTGCCTCAGTCAAGGTGCACAATGTTCAAGGAATGACCAGCGCTAATTTTAAGATCTTACAACTAACAAGGCTAGGTTAATCAGGTGTGTTCAAAGAATAGGTACATGTTAGGGTCAAACATTAGGAACAAGGGATATATCATAGTTTTGGTTGGTTATTTTAGGCTAAGTGGACTATTAGGAACAATGGCCTAAGATCCTTTCCTAATCCGATTAATCTACAATCTAACTTAGAGTAATAGGGCAAGTTCTATATTAGAATAAAACACATGAATCTTGCAAATTAAGCTCACACTCACATGGAATTGCATCCATTATCAACAAAAGACTCTCAGATCATGCTTTTCATCTCAATTTATCCTCACTTATATGAACAATCATTGTCATACACCTAAACATGCATGTTTGCTATCTAACTACTAATCAAGAGTTTTGGTGGGTATCATTTTTCTCAAACAAGTCACAAAAACATGTTATATGCCATAAGTTTTGGTACTATATGCTACAATTACTATCTAAATATGTCAGTTCAATAGAAAGTAAATATCCAAGGGGAAAAAGAACACAGGTAAGAAAAGACCGAGATAAAAAATTGGGGTAGTTATGGACCCAAGCTACTCAGACTTCACTGAGGCCCATGTAGGCTTACAAAGCAAATCATGATATGATCAAGTGCTTTCTAGGTCGTCTCAGACCTTCTAATTGGTATTTATCTCCAAAATGCTTGGAGATACACATACAAGGTTTGCTTGTTACTAATATAGTCTAGCGTCTCTTCTTCTTTAGATCCTTTGTTTCACTCTGATAGTAGTATTGATCGTGTCAATGCAGAGGAAATGAATACATTTACATACTATTAAATCTCATATATAAGTGAACTAGATAAATACGGAATCTTGATTCCATTTTATCTAGTTCACTTATATTGGATCTTATGGAGCCTGCTCATGTACCACATGATTCGGATCATAGAAAGATTCTCTTTAAGCGATAACTACCCACACCCCATCAAAAAAATGTGCATTATCCCCAATGCACAAAATCAAAGCAAAATAAAGCATAAAAGGGTCAAAAAACATACCAAGGCGCCTAAGCGCCAATGTCCACAATGGGTTGTCTCCCAAGCAGCCTCTGATTTATTGTCGGGCATGACATAGATGACTTGAGTACTCAGACTTCCTCAAGATTTTGTGCTTCCTTATCAATATCTATAGCATGTGTGGGAGTGATCCCCTCACCACCATTTGTCTTCATCTTGTATCCATCAGTGTCCTTTAGATTTTGACCTATAGTGTCAGCTATCATGTCTCTCTAAATCTAGTTTAATTGAGCTAACACATATCAAAATTGATGGTTGAGCTGCTTGATTGCGATAGAATGATACTAGCAATATCGTACTTAATCTCCCGCAAGATTTCATCTTATGTGTCAGCCCTCTTTAACAACTGGCCAAGTATCTTCTTAACTCTGGAATTCCCAGCACCCATGTTATGATTGTGGGGGGGCACATACCAGCTACTCCTACTGTCATCCTTGCAGCCCTCATGCTTGGTGTGGTGGCTTTCCTGAATGCTTGCCGCAACTATTTCTTGTGTCTGCTTCATTAGCTTCTCCAGATTGGCATTGTTTTGAGCAAGCATCCTGATAAACTCCACCATTTGTCTTTGCTTGCTCAGGGATTATGCCCTTAGTACCCATACAATTGGTTGGATATTTCTTCATGGGCCTCCACACGTGGTTCGATTTAGCCACCATGTCAGCTGCTCAGCAATTTCTGTGGATGGTTAGTCTAAAAGCAAACCTCCCAAGAGTATATTAGCACATGTTTTGCTATTTTCATCTAGAGCTCGATATAGAAACTCTCCACCAGGACACTTTACGTAATATTATGGTCGGTGCACTCCTCAAGCATCTATTGAACCGCTATCACGTGGTATTGATCGAGTCACCAGGAAGTTGCTCAAAGTTAATGATTTAGTCCTCCAACTTGAGCCTCTTCAGTTTAAAGAAGTACCTTGCCATGAAGGCCTTCTGCAATTCTACGCAACTGGTGATTGAACTTTGTGGGAGCTCAGATAGCCCTAATGCTGCATTGCCCATAATAGACAATCAGAAGACATGAAGTCCCACAGCTCCATAGATAGATTCTGTGTACCATCACACTCTTGCAGACGAACGCCAAATTATGTAGATGGCTATGAGGATCCTCCGATGGTAAGCCCGCAAACAGCCCACAATTCTAGAATATATAAAGTAACCCACTCGAGATTGTGAACTTCGTTTCTAACGGTAGAGATGGTAGCACAATAGCTCCTGTCGTCTGCATAGCCACATGATTCAACCTATATTGGTTCTATTGGTAAGCGTTGGCATTAAAATCCTGAGACTGTGGAGAAATATCCTATAGAGGAGGTGGGTTCTTATTCTCAGCATCCTCATTATTGTTCCTATTCAAAGTTGCATTCGTCGCGTTGTTGGCATTGTCTTGGACCATTCTTCTCAATGTTCTATGGATCTCAGGGTCAAACAGAGTTAATGGATTGCCTTGACTCGGAGCTTTGGGCATACACTACACTTAACCCCAAAAAGAAACAAAAACAAAAACAAAAGTAAAATAAGGGAACTAAGGGTTAACACTTGAATTACTATGAATTAACTAAGTCTAACCGTATTCCCCGGCAACCGTGCCAAAATCTTGATATCACCCAAGTTACACCTCCTTTTTAGAGGATAAAGAGGTCACTATCAAGAAATACAACCTAACAAAGGTTAGGGTCAAACCTGTAGGGAATACTACACTGAAGAGAATTCAATGATTTCAATACAAATAGTTAACCAACTTAATTCCATAAAATGGGAGGAGGATTTGCAATAATCAATGAAAAATATATCTAAACTAATAATCACAAGAGAGAAGTCAATATGGAGAGAAACTAAGGTATTGTGTTCCCCATGATTCCCCTACTCAGTATCACCGTAACCTAATTCTTTTCTAGTGTATAGCATGCAGGACGGTAAGTTAAGTTCACCAAGCCCTTTGGTCAAAGGTGAGAGGTGAATTTCAGTATTTCACTTGGCCCAACTCCGTAGTGTACATTACTAACCCTTACCTATTAGTTCCAATATACCATCCACTTGGCCTAATTTGGTTGATTAGATGGGAACAGATCAATTGAATCCTACTAATTAATCTCTTTTCCTATTCATTACTACCTTGGTCCAATCAGTAACAGTAGGAGGGTTCTAATGTTGGCCACCATTAGAAAACATGCAAAGCAAAGTGAGTTAATTAATACATGTATATACACCTTCCAAGAATCTAGAATTGTCCGGTTTTACTTTGTTAGTTCTTCATAGTTCCCACAACCCTAGTTGTGGATTAGCTTCTCATGCTTTGTGTATATGCAAGAATTATGGATTGAGAAAACATAATTGAATACTTACACAATAGAATTAAGAACAAGCAAATCCAACTTTAATAAGAATCACAAGTTTAAAGATGAAATTCAAACACAAGTGTTCTCAAAGTCTCTCTAAGATGATCTCATCATTTTCTCTCTCTAATTATTGAGTTCTCTGAGTACGGGATGAAAACTTATAAAAATAACCTAAAAACCTATTTATAATAAATAAAATACAAGTCCTAAACTAAATAGGAGAACTGGTCAGCACACCATGCGAAAGGGGTTTACTGGTCGTATTACATTCCACGGCCTATAATCGGGGTCTCATACTCAGCTACTGGAAATTTGGACTTCAGCTCTATGACACCTCTCTACGACTCGTAAAGTGGTTTATGACCCATAAAGGGAGTTTCGACTGATGAAACTTCAGAAATTCTCAATCTCTGATCGTCAAGGCACGAACCTTCTTCTATGACTTGTAAAATCTTCTACCGCTCATCTACATGTTCGTAGAATTAACTTCAAAAAATAGCTCCTCACTGGAATTGTTCACAAAACCACCCTACGGCCCTTAGAATGATCTATGGCCCATAAAAGGTCTCGTATAATAGCAAAAAATCAGCAACTTCTGCACTTTTTCCCAAAATCAAGGCCAACCTATAATCCTACAAATATAAATACAACAACACATCAAATCAACTAACATCACATTGAGAACACACAAAATTCCAAGTTTTAAGCATCAAAAGTGTTGTATTTTGACAGCACATGATCCCCCGCTGGAGAAAGAATCCCACTAGCATAATTTAGAGTGTCTCAACATCAAGGTATCGATCATAAGGCCTAGTCTAACCGAGTATCAATCATGGGGCCCAGCCCCACAGAATATCAATAGTGTCCCCAACCCAAGGTAATGGAAAGTGATTGTACCCTTTTTACAATCGACACCATGGTCTCGAATACTCGTATATAGCCGCCGGAGAATAGGATCCCGAGAAGTGTCACCCTAGGTCTCAAACACTCAGACATGGCCACCAGAGACTTGAACAATAGGGCGCATCATCTAGGTCTCAGAGCGTAGCATCATAAAATTCCCCTCTCTCGGGTCTAATTGGATTCGGATCCCCAATCATATCATCTCTCTCTACCAGAAGTATACAACCCAACCAAGCATAACCATCACCTCCCTCAGTTCACTAACAACTCTCCCTCGGGATATAGGAAGAATGCAGAGTACCATCTAACATCAGTATCATAGAGCGTAGATTTTAATAGTCGAAACTGAATTAGGCCCAATAGGGAATTACGTTATAAGCTAGCCTACCGCAGGTACTGGCAATAATAGTGCGGTAATAGTAGGGATATCATAAGTATCCATGACAGATAGGCCAACAAGATCATGATATGCCAAAAATCAACTCATATACGGAAACAAATCACGTGTGTCTTGTAGTCATCATAACGCATCAAGATCAAGCAACATGCACCCATAGACAACAGTTATATCAAAATGTGTACCTATCAGCGGCATCGGCCCATATATGTGTGTGTGTATATATATATATATGTAGATATACATACATATATATACATACATACATACACACACATATATATATATATACACACACACACACACATTGAGATATAGTATTCACACCTAACCACGTAAATTACGATTCCATGATCACAATACTACACATAATGATACTACTAGCGTCTCACATATATTTCAGGCTAATGCATGTAATTCCACTCA
>JAPFFP010044051.1:0-35295 GCA_026153255.1 Solanum medicagineum
GGCCTTAGGCTTGGGTCATGACAAAGATGGTATCAAAGAACTAGGTTGTTAGGTCCTCATCATCTAACACACCACATCGATTAGAGTCTTATTCATGGTTGTGAAGTGTGTCACGACTATGAATAAGGGGCTATGAGACATTCTAGGAAGTGTTTCACTTCTTCATGATCTATGTCGTGCGATAGAGTTAGGTTCCCTAGGGCTTAAGGTTAATCCCTAATAGTTACATTTTCAGGATATGTCTTAAGCTACTCAGAATGGTGATATATCAAATGTGGATGTTCACAATGCTCTATTTGGCCAAAGCAGTGACAAAATTTACGACTTAACTCAATCAAAAAGTGAGTGCTCCCTAGACTTCAAATGGTAAGAGGAGGGGTAGTGAGGCCAAGAGGGCCCGTGTTGAGGGCAAGTTCCAAAGTCCCAAAGATAGATGTGACGCTATGTGTCCAACATGTGGTAAGGTTAATAGAGGCCCATGTTTGAAGGATGCCAATGCTTGTTTGGGTTGTGGAGAAGTTAAACATAAGAGGAAGGATTTCCCTTGTAAACGCAATAAGAGTAAAGAAGGCAATGATGGGGTGACTCATCCTAGATGCCCAAAATGTGGGAGGAAACATGGTGTATTAGGTTTTGCCTTGTGGTTTGTTGGAGTTGATGTGGTGGATCTGATGTCATACTAGGGATGGGATAGTTGCATGCATATTATGTCTCCATTGATAGCAGGACCCGTAGAGTTAGATTCCAAGTCCCTACTAGACTCGTCTTGAGTGGGAGATTATTAAGTGGTAGCAAAAGAGGTAGACCCATTTCTTGTATTATGGTACACTTGATCACTAAGGGGTGCATTCTTCATCTTGGGAGAATTAGGGGTGTTGAACCTAAGTTACTTTCTATCGAGATGTTTCCGGTAATCAACTAGTCCTTCAATGTCCTTTACGATGTTTTCAATTTGGAATAGTATCTTTTGGTTTGACTAGTGCACCGACTATGCCTATAAGTGCCATGAATAGGGTTTTTAGTATCTATTCTATTAGGTTTATGGCGGATTTGGTGATGATATGATGGTTTGTTTCACCTAAGTGAGGAAGTGCATGTGAGTCATTTGAGGGTAGTACTACAGAGGTTAAGGAAGCAAGTTAGATGCTAAATAGGAGAAATGGGAGCTTTAGTTGTAAGAGGTTGCCTTCCTAGGTCATGTGTTGCGGGTGATGGTATTAAGGTAGACCCTAATAAGATGAAAGGGATTAGAGATTAGCCTAAACCTTTGACTCCATCGGATATTAGGGGTGTCTTGGATTAAGCGGGTTATTACCGGAGGTTGGTGAATATATTTTCTTCTATTGCTTCTCCTATGACTTAGTTTGCCCCAAAAGAAGGCTTTTTCATGTAGATCGATGAGTGTGAATAGAGTTTCTAAAACCTTGAAAGATAGGCTTGTGTCGCTCCTATCTTGTCTCTACCAGAAGGGTTTGTTGTATATTATTATGGCTCAAGGATTTTTTTGGGTTGTGTTTTGATGCTATATGGTATGGTGATAGCCTATGCTTCTAGACAACTTAAGGTGCATGGAAAGGATTACCCTACCCATGATCTTGAATTGGCCGCCGTGGTATTTGCATTTTGGTGTCATTGTTGGTATGGGGTGCATGTGGATGTGTTTACTAATCATAAAAGTCTCTAATATGTTTTAAGTCAAAGGATCCTAGCTTGAGATATGAAGGTGGTTAGAACTCCTTAAGGACTACGATATGAGTGTGCATTATCTCCTCGGTAAGGCTAAAATTATGGTTAGTACTCTCAGTGGGGTGTGTATGAGTAGCCTAGCATATGTTGATGATGATGGCAAAGAGTTGGCTAGGGAGGTCCATTGGTTGGTTAGATTGGGGGTTTGGTTGGAGGAAGTTGAGAATGGTAGTGTAGTGTTCTTGATGGCTCCAAATCCTATTTGGTTGAGGAGGTCTAGTTTAAGCAAGACCTTGATTCCGACGAAGCCCTTTGGAAGAATCGTGAAGTTGAAGGTGTCTCTCAGGGGGAGCCGGATGGGCATGGAGAATCCGTATGTCTTTCATTCTATTCAATATTATGATAACACTTAAAGTCCTTTTATGATTCCAAGTTTTATGTTTCAACCCCTATGTCATTGCATGCATTCATGTTTATATTGACAAAGTTCATGATGATTTTAACACTTATGTTGAGATTTTAAAATGGTGTTTAAATGTGTTGATGCATCCATGTTGGGGCTAATTTCTTCATGATTACCCTTCTCAGGTACATTTCATTGACATTTGGGACGAACGTTCCTAAGGGGGAGATATTGAAACGACTCCAAAAAGTGCCTAAACATGTGCCTAGGAAGTGCCCATAATCGTAAATTCCATATATCTCAAAATCCGTGTGTTATTCAAAAATCCAATTTCATATTCTTGTTCTAGGAGCAAAATTGAGTGCTAAATGGGTCTAACCCAAATTTTAATGCAACCATATCAAAATTCAAAACACAAAGTGAGCGATTTCCAGTGAGATAGCACGCCCCAAGCGAGGAGAAGGTGTATTTTGTGACAGTTTTTCAATTTCGGTCCAAGACTTTTTTGTCTTGGGCCTAAGAGTTCCCATACGTCAAAATACATATATTTAGCCATATTTCACCTTCATATCATTCAAGACATTCCCAATACTTATTCAAACACTTAGACCAATATTTAACTCCAAAATGAAGTGTCCAAATCTCTTCCGGATGATAAGGATTTCACTCAAGCTTCGAGTCTCCATTTCAATCTTTACCAAGGAATTCTCCAAACTCAAGGTATGTGGGTTTCAACCATTGGATCCTTTCACCCATGGTGCCCAAGCTTCTTGTTTTACATAAATTGCATATTTTAAAGTTGATTTACTTATGGGTCTTACTTACTATGAACTACACTATGAACTATGAATCTAAGATCAATTATGAGATTTGATGAAGGATCTTGGTGTATATTGCTTGCGCATGTTACGAAGTATTTATTTACCATTTTACATTGGATTTTATTACATGATTTCGTCCCTAAACTACATGGTTTTACACTAGCTCTACACACTCACCAAGTGTTTGATAAAATGTTCGGTTATGGTTTCTTAAGGAATTGAAGGACCAATGCATGTCTTATGAATTCAATGACTACATGATAATGAGAGGAACATATGTATATGGTATTCTCCTATATAGTGTTGGAATGTGACCATGCCTGAATCGGAGGGTCAAGAGCCCAGGTAACCATGCCGAGGGATTTGTACCTTGATAGTCAATCAATGGGCTAGTGCCTTGATAAACTGGTTGAGGGATTAGTACCTCAATCACTAAGGGTTGTAGAGTGAGACTATTCACCAACCTATCAAGGGTTTGTACCTTGATAACCATGTCAAGGGGTTTGTACCTCGGTCACCAGGAGTGGTAGGGTGAGACTATCCACCCCGAAGGGGTTTGTACCTTGGTAAACTAAAGGTTCCATAACTATTCTCCTGTCTCACACATTTATTGTATTCTATGTAAGCATGTTTTACTTAAGCATTGATCATACATGTCATCTTATTATTATCTTATCTATTACATACTGTTATACATTTTGATTATGTTGTCTATCTCTTGTAGCATTACATCCGACATACTTAGTACATTCAAACGTACTAACGTATACTCTATGCCTACATGATGTTACCATGTAGGGACTGGGTCCCACTTGATCATCCTCCTCCACGTGGCTAGCACGATTTCTCTCAAGCTAGTTGGTGAGTACTCTATTTCGAGGACGATGACTATGTTCTTATGCTTTGTATTACGACTCTCTATCTGTATTGTATGAGGGTGAGCCTGGTTGCTTGTCTTAGCCCCCACTAAGTTCTATGTTTAGAGATATTGTTGGACAAGTTATGTATTGTGCTTGAAGTTTGACTCATCTATGTTATTTAAGTACTAAACTTTCTTTCTCCCTCAGTCCCAATTACCCCTTGTTTATGTCTCTCTTGTTGATTTATCTTGCTTCCGCGACCAAGGATTTGTGTATGATATGCTAAGAGGTTTGTTTGGGGTTCCTTCGGTTTCCCCATTCACTGGTCATGTCTAGGCTATAGGCTTGGATCATGACAAAGATTGTCTAGTAGAATGGGAACCAGAGAAAGAGAGTCTTTGAAGTTTGGAGAAGGATCATCAGATGAAATCCTCTACAGCACGTAGTCGGGGTCTCGTAAACCTGCCTGGTCATGATTTTAATAAGAGTAAATTTGACTTTTCCTCTTTTTCTCAGTCTAAGATACATAGTTTTGACCCAATCTATGTCCCCTATCAGCATATAAAACCCTAATTCATCTCATTCCTCGCCTTTCCGAAACACTAAGTGTCAAAACTCTCTCAAGCTTTTCAAGGCTTTTAAGTAAAGGGTGTAAGCTAGGGTTTTGAATCTTCCACCTCCAAATCAAGTTTCCTCTGTCACAAGCACTAAGGTATGTGGCTTTGATTGTGGGAACCTTCCTTACCACAAGTCCAACAAATCATTTTCTTAAAGTACTGTCACTTCCCAAGCCTAGGGCCTAGACGTGACTGGCGAATGGCGAACCCGAAGGAATGGAGGACTCACCAACAAGCTTGATAGAAGTTGTACTAGGCACGTTGAGGAGGAGGATGATCAAGCGGTACACCGGTTCCTACATGGTGACATTATGTAGGCATAGAGTATGTGTTAGTATGTTTGAATGTAAAAAGTGTATAGGATGCAATGCAACAATAGATAGCGATGATAATCAAAATTCTTAATTAGACAATAGATGAGCATATGGCAATATGACATGAATGGAAGATGCTTGGGTTAAATCGTACTTTCATAGAGCATATCGTATGTGGAGGGAGTGACCATTTCTTAGTGCGATCCAAGGCATATCACCTGCTTGAAGATGCACATGAGGTACCAACACATTCATGAGGTTGTTGAGGTACAAACCCCCAACGGGTTGATGGATACAAATTCCCAACATGGTTGATGGAGTAAATCCCCCAACAAGGTTGATGGGCACAAACCCCCAACATGGTTGATGGATAGTCGCACCCTACCACCCGTGGTGACCAGAGTACAAACCCCCGATAGGTTGAATAGTACAAACCCCCAACAAGGTTTATGGATCGTCGCACCGTGCCACACTTGGTTACCAGAGTACAAACCCCCTGATAGGTTATCAAGGTACGAACCCCTTGACACGATTACCCGGCACGCAACCCCCGAGTAGGGCGTAGTCACAAGCCAACACAAAATATAATAATATCATTTATACATTCATCTCTCGTCATCATCTAGTCATCATATCCATATATATATTTCATCATCATACTATTCTTATTTCATCATCATATCGTCATCATAGACATATATGCATTTCATCATCATTCTTTCATCGTATAGTCTACATATAGGCAATCAACTAATAAGAAAGCATTTAACCCTCAACTCCTCAATAAGCCATAACTGGACATTTTATCAAACACTTAGAGGGTGTGTAGTGCTAGTATATAACCATGCAATTCAAGAGTGAAATCATGCTAGTAAATTCAATGTAAAACCATCAATAGATACTTGGTAACACCCTCAAGCAATATACATAAAAATCCTTCATCAAATCTTACAAGAGATCTTAGATTCATAGCCTAAAATATGGTAAAATAGTCACAATATCATGTACCTCAACATAGTGTGTAGTGAATTTCATAATGAGTAAGACCCATGAGTAAATCAACTTTAAATCATGCAATTTTAAGTAAAAGGAGGCTTGGGCATCGTGGGTGAAAGGAACCTACGAAAGAAACCCACATACCTTATCTTTGGAGATGAACTTGATGATGATTGGAGATAGAGTCTTGAAGCTTGAGAGGAAATCCATAGATTTGGAGAGGGTCTTGAGACTTGAGTTTAGGAGTAAAATATTTGGCTAAGTGTTTGGATGAGTATTAGGGAATGTTTAGAATGATAGGAGGGTGAAGAATGGCTAAGTATAAGTATATTCACATTTGGGAACACTTAGGCCCAAGACTCAAATATCTTGGACAGCAAAAAGAATAACTGGACAAAATATGTACATGTATGCATCGCAAACAGGATGCTAAAATTGATTTTATTCATCTAAGCGTCATTGGAAGTCACGCCAGGGGCGCGAAAAGCTCTCTGAAACCGTCACTTGAAAAAATTGAAATTGCTAATCGTTTGCTCTTAAATCGGGGCTAGACCCATTTACCACTAAAAATAACCCCCTGAACAAGAATATGAAGTCAGAGTTTTGATATCACACACGAATTTTGAGATATAAGGAAATTACGATTCCTGGTAGTTACAAGGCACATTTTCTTGCACTTTTTGGGGTCTTTTCAATATCTCCCCCTTGGGAACATTCATCCCTGAATGTCAAAGAAACGTATATGAGAGACCTAAAAATGACAATTTCATCCCACATAGAAATGCAACAATGCACTTAAACATTATCTCAAAATCACATAGTAAGTGTAAAATCATCATGAACTTAGTCAATTGAAACATGAACATATGGAATGACTTGAGGGCTGAACTTAAGACTTGAGATCATAGAAAGACTTAAATCAATACCTTAGGCTCCAGTGGAGTGGAAAAGTTCAGGATATAGCTTTTGCATGTCCGCTTCGGCCTCCCACGTAGCACTTTCAACTTCTTGATTCCTCCAAAGGACCTTAGCGGAGGCGACCTCTTTGTTTCTCAATCTCTTCACTTGCCTATCAAAGATCTAAATTGGAACCTCTTCATAGGTCAAATTATCTTAAACAACACCTAGTACATCAAGAAGTAGAATGGCATTCAGATCACCCACACATTTCCTCAACATGGACACATGAAATACCGGATGAACCAAATCCATTTTCCTAGCAATCCCAACTTATAAGCTACCTTGCCAACCCTTCTCACTACCTTATAAGGACCCACATAAATTGGGATTAACTTGCCCTTCTTACCAAATTTGACCAAACCCTTTACCTCACAAATCTCCAACCAACCAACCTATGATCTACAACGTCTCCCATAGAGAGCCTCAAATGAAACCATACCGATACTAGAATGATAGCTATTGTGTAGGCAAACTCAATCAACGGGAGATGATCATCCCAACTTTCTTTAAGCTCCAACACACAAGCTTTAAGCATAGTCTCAGAGGTTTGGATAGTTCCCTCGGCTTGACCATCCGTTTGAGGGGGGAAGGCCATAGAAAGCTTAACTTATACCACGAGCCCTTTGAAAGGACCCCCAAAAGTGTGAAATGAATTGTGCCCCACAATCCGATATGATGGACAAAGGAACTCCATGCAACCTTACCAAGTCATGAATGTACAACCTTGCATAATCTTCTGCCACATATATTATCTTAACCGATAGAAAGTGAGCTGATTTTGTCATCCTATCAACCACCACCCAAATGGAATCAAAACCGTTTCTAGTCTTGGGCAACCCAACCAAAAAATTCATATTAATCACCTCCCACTTCCAAGTAGGAATCTCAATGTCTTGGGTTAGGACACCCGCCCTTTGATGTTTGGCTTTGACTTGTTACAACTATGACAACCAGAAATGAACTTGACAATATCACTCTTCATGCCTCCCCACCAATGCACATCTCTCAAGTCTCTATGCATTTTGTTGGAACCGGGGTGGATAAAATAAGAAGAGTTATTGGCCTAATCTAGGATCCTTTCTACCAAACCATCAACACATGGTACACACAACCTACCTTGGAAACTAAGGGCACCATCTCCCTTATGGGAGAAGACCTCCACCTTGGCCTCTTTCACCAAGGCCTTCAATTCCAACAAGGAAGGATCAAGATCTTGTTTTGCTACCACCTCATCAATTAAGGAAGACCTAGAACCATCAATATTAACATTACCCCCATTACCAACCTCTTCCAACCTAGCTCCCAATCTAGCCAATTAGTGCACCTCCTTAGCAATCTCCTTATCTCCACCATCGACATGAGCTAGACCACTCATGACACTCTACTCAATGCATTTGCCACCACATTTGCCTTACCGGGATGATAATGCATACTCATGTTATAGGCTTTAAGAAGTTCTAACTGTCTCCTTTGCCTCAAATGGAGATCTTTTTGGGTGAAGACATATTGTAGGCTCTTATAATCGGTGAACACATCAACATGCACCCCATAAAAGTAATGACGCCAAATATTTAATGCAAAAACAACGGTGGCTAACTCAAGATCATAGGTAGGGTAGTTTCTTTCGTGCACTTTGAGTTGTCAAGAAGCATATGCTATGATCTCACCATTTTGCATCAACACACAACTCAAACCAACCTGAGAAGCATCACAAAACAACAATAAATCCCTCAAGTACTTCCGATAGTGACAATACTGGGGCAGACACAAGCTTATCTTTCAAGGTTTTGAAGATCCTCTCATATTCACTGGACCACACAAACTTGGACTTTTTTGGAGTCAATTTTGTCATAGGGGAAGCAATAGAAGAGAACTCATTCACGAACCTCCAATAGTAGCCCACTAGGCCGAAGAAACTCCTGATACCCGACGAGGGCAATGGTCTAGGACAATTTCTAATCACGTCAGTCTTCTTTGGATCCACCTTAATACCATCCCCCGATACCACATGTTCTAGGAAAGCAACATCCCTCAATCAAAATTCACACTTTTCATATTAATCATACAATTTCTCCTCCCTCAAACTTTGCAACATAAGCCTCAAATGAGCCTTATGCTCCTCCTCACCACGATGATCTAATGTCATCAATGAAGACCACAAAAAAGGAATCAAGGTAGGGTTTAAAGACCCTATTCATTAGGTCCATAAAGATGGTTGATGCATTGGTCAACCCAAAAGACATCACTACCAATTCATAATGCTCATATCTTGTCCGGAAAGCCATCTTGGGAATGTCACGCTCCCTCACTTTCACTTGATGATACCCGGACCGAAGATCAATCATAGAGAAATGGCTAGCCCCTTACAGTTGATCAAACAAATCATCAATTCTTGGAAAAGGGTACCTATTCTTGATTGTGACCCTATTGAGTTACTAGTAGTCAATACACATCCTAAGGGATCCATCCTTCTTTTTTACAAACAACACTGGAGAAGTGATTGGCTAGATCTGATAAATCCCTTCTCCAACAAGTCTCTCAATTGTTTCTTGAACTCTTCCAACTCCGTCGGGGCCATGCGGTAAGGGGTAATAGAAATAGGTTGAGTATCGGGGAGGATATCTATGCAGAAGTCTATTCCCCATTTGGGTACACCGCGAAGGTCATTAGGGAAAGGTTCAAGAAACTTATTTACAACCTGAACCGACTATATGGGAAGCACTTTAGACTCCACATCCCTAACCCTCACAAGATGGTAAAGACACCCCTTAAAGATCAACTTACGGGCTTTAATGCAAGAGATGAATCTACCCTTGACCACCACATCTTGACATCCCACTTAAGGACGGGTTCATTTAGAAACTAGAACTTGACCCTATGGGTTCTACATTCAATAGAAGCATAGTATGTATGCAACCAATCCATCCCAAGAATAATATCAAAATCAACCATGTCTATCTCAACAATATCACAAGACAAGATTTTATGCAAAATACAAATAGGAAAACTTCTATAAACTTTTCTAGCAAAATAATAGATGCACCAATAGGAGTAGACACCTCATATGCCTCATGCAACAACTCGGGGTCAAAATGGAACTTTTTAGCAACAAAGGAGGTAACAAAAGAAAGAGTGGCACCTAGATCAATCAATGCATACACATCAAAGTCAATGATTTTCAACATACCTGTAACAACATCGAGAACTTCATCAACTACTTGCCTCCCATGCAAGGCATAAAACTGGTTGTGCCTTGGGGCACCATCTTGCCGGCCACCTCTCCCCCAAAAAACCACATTAGCACCTTGTGGACGAACCAATTTGCCCTTGTTGTGATTTTGAAGGTAGTCCACCTTTTTGTGACCCACTTCCCACAACCAAAGCGTGCATTAGTGTCTCTCAAGAATGGGCCCTTATGAACCCTTCCATACCCAGGACACACCTCATTAGGAACCATAACACCAACACCTTGGGACCTTGGAATGTCATTGGCAACACTCCTTTGAAATGCATGAGAAGACCCTTAGCCTTTATGGAACCAGCCACCCTTTTGGAACTTACCCTCAAAATGGGCCCTTTTTGCCTCATGGCTTCTTTTCTTCCTCAATTTCTCTTCCTTCATTTGTTCAACGTAGGTCATCAAATAGGACAAGTCTATATCACTGATCAACATAGCGAATCGACATTCTTCACTAACTAAGTCGGAAACAGCCATCACAAATTTGCTCATTCTTGACCTCGGGTCAGTAACCAAGTAGGGAGGAAACTTTGAAACTTGGTTGAACTTGACGGCATATTCCCTCAGACTCATTGACTCTTGTCTCAAATTCATAAATTCCACCAATTTAGCTTCCCGATTGATCAAATAGAGAACCGACATTCTTCACTAACTAAGTCGGAAACACCCATCACAAATTTGTTCATTCTCGACCTCGGGTTAGCAACCAAGTTAGGAGAAAACTTTGAAAGCCAGTTAAACTTGAGGGCATATTTCCTTAGACTGATTGACTCTTGTCTCAAATTCATAAATTCCACCAATTTAGCTTCCCGAAGCTCAAGAAAGAAAAACCAATTAAGGAAAGCCACTTTGAACTCTTCCGAAAGCACCACATAGCCGACTCTGTTCTCTTATTTCTATTGGTTATACCATATTTGTGCTCCCCCTTTGAGTTGGTAGGCTGTCAATTCCACTTATTCCTCCGGTCTCACACCTATGATAGCCAATATCTTGTAGACCTCATCAATGAACTCTTGAGGGTCCTCATCTACCATTGACCCATAGTATTCCGGGGGATTCATTCTCATGAAGTCTCTCACCCGAGAAGCCAGTGTAGGAGCATGAGGGGATTGGGCCCCTTGGTTAGCTTGATTAGCCACCATTTGTGCAAGCAAGGTGAGAGTATCCCTAAGCTATCCATTGGCCGGTTGCTCCTCAGGCGTGCGGGCTCATCTTCCCCTCGTATTAGGCATGATCAAGCATAGCAAAGAATGATTGTTAGGGGAGGAAAGCTTACTTCAACTCTATGGCATGACTTAGAATATGAAGAAGGGAAACATTCTAAAATGTTCCATAGACTCTTACTCATAGTTGTGGTGCACAAAATAACTAGGAATAAGACTCTAATCCATGCGGTGCATTGGACTTTGAGGACCTAACAACCAAGTGCTTTGATAGAACCTTTGTCACGTCCCAAGCCTAGTGCCTAGATGTGACAGCGAATGGGGAACCCGAAGGAACCCCAAATAAGCCTCATAGCATATTATTACACATCTTTGGTCGCAGAAGAAATTAGAATGAATAAGGAATAAACGTAAACAAGGGAAATAGGGACTAACTTCCATATCATAAATATAAAGAGACAATAGAATCAAAGCTCATAGAAGAGATACATATCATGTCCAACAACACCTCTACAACATAGACAAGAGCGGGGCAAAGAAAAAGAAACCGGGCTAACCCTCATAGTCAATACATAAGTCAAAGAGAGAAAGTCTTAATACATAGCAAGAGATCATAAGTAACATTTTCGGAAGGGAGGACTCACCAACAAGCTTGATAAAAGTCGTACTAGCCACGTGGAGGAGGAGGAGGATCAAGCAGTACACCGGTTCCTACATGGTGACATCATGTACGTATAGAGTATGTGTTAGTACGTTTGAAAGTACTAAGTATGTAGGATGCAATGCAACAACAGATAGGCATCGTAATCAAAATGCTTAATTAGACAATAGATGAGCATATAGCAATCTGACATTAATGGAAGATGTTTGGGATAAATCATACTTTTATAGAACTTATTGTATGTGGATGGAGTGACCATTTCTTAGTGCAATCCAAGGCCTATCACTCGCTTGGAGAGGCGCATGAGGTACAAACCCATTCATGAGGTTGTTGAGGTACAAACACCCTAACAGGTTGATAAATACAAACCCCCAACATGGTTGATAGAGCACAAACCCCCCAACAAGGATGATGGGTACAAACCCCTAACATGGTTTATGGATAATTGCACCCTACCACCCATGATGATCGGAGTACAAACCCCCCGATAGGTTGATAGGTCAATAAGATTGATGAATAGTTTCACCCTACCACCCATGGTGACCGGAGTACAAACCCACTGATAGGTTATTAAGGTACGAGCCGTTTGACATGATTACACGACGTGCAACCCACCAGTAGGGCATGGTCATAACCTGAAACTACATAAAGTAATATCATCTATACATTCATCCCTCTCATCATCATCTAGTCATCATATCCATACATATATTTCATCATCATCCTATTCTCATTTCATCATCATATCGTTTTCACGACCTAAGCCTAGGGCCTAGATATGGCTGACAAATAGGAAACTCGAAGGAACCCTAAACAAGCCTCACAGCATATCATTATACATCCTTGGTCACTAAAACAATTAGAATGACATTAAGAGATAAATGTGAATAAGGTGACTAGGGACTAAGGGTAACTTCCATATCATGAACATCAAGAGTCAACAAAGTCAAAGCTCATAGCATTGGTACATAACATGTCCAACAATACCTCTACTACATAGATAAGAGTTGGGGCCAAAACAAAGCAACCAGACTCACTCTCATAGTCAATACATAAGTCAAAGAGAAAGTCTTAATTCATAGCAAGATATCATAAGCAACATCCCCAGAATGGAGGAATCACCAACAATCTTGATAGAAGCCATACTAGCCACAAGGAGTAGGATGATCAATCGGTACACTGGTGCCTACATGGTGACATCATGTAGGCATAGTGTATGCATTAGTACGTTTGAATGTACTAAGTATGTAGGATGCAATTCAACAAGAGGCAAACATCATACGCAAAATGCATAATCATAAGCAATTAATGGAATACTAGCAATATGACATGTATGAATCATGCTTGAAGTAAAAAAATCATGCTTATATATACCATAATATGAGTGTAAGGAGTGACAATTTTAGTGCAATCCAAGACCTACCAACCCCTTGGATAGGTGTATGAGGTACTAACCCCTTCATGAAGTTGATGGAGTAAAAACCCCCACCGAGGTTGGTGGAGTACTAACCCCCAATCGAGGTTGACAGTGTACAAACCCCCCATCAAGGTTGATGGGTACCAACCGACAACAAGGTTACCCGAGCCTACCACCCCCCGAGCTAGGAGATCAAGGTACCAACCCCTCGATAGGTTACCCATGCCCACAATACCTCAAGCTAGGCTAGGTCATCCCCAACACTATATAGAGATAGTATCATATATAGATGCACTCTTTTCCTCATCACACACACACATTCCTTTTGATCTTCATTCGATCATCATTCTATCATCGTATAATCATCATTTTATCTACATATAGTCATTCATCTCAAAAGACATACGTTGGACCTTCAATTCCTCAAGAATCCACAACCGGACATTTTATCAAACACTTAAAAGTTGTGTAATGCTAGTGTAAAATCATTCAATTCAAGAGTGAAATCATACTAGAAAAATCAGTGTAAGGCCATCAATAAATGCTTGGTAACACCCACAAATAATATATATCAAGACCCTTCATCAATTCTCACAATAGACCCTTGCTTTATAGCTCCAAACATAGCAAAACAGTCACAATTTCATAAACCCAACATAGTGTACAGTGATTTTCATAATTGATAAGACTCATGAATAAACCAACTTCAAATTATGCAATTTCGAGTAAAAAGATCTTGGGTATCATGGGTGAAAGGAACCCGTGAAAGAAACCCATATACCTTAGCTTTGGAGATGAACTTGGTGAAGATTGGAGATGGAGACTTGAAGCTTGAATGAGAACATTGAAATCTTGTGAGGGTTTGAGACTTGAATTTAGGAGTGAAAGATTTGGCTAAGTATTTTTTTGTGAGTATTGGAGAATGTTTAGAATTATATAAGGGTGAAAAATGGTTAAGTATAGGTATATTCAATTTTGGGGACACGTAGGCCGAAGACTTAAAAGCCTTAGACCGCAAGAAAAATAGCTGGGCAGAATTTACACAGGTCCATGTCTGGTCTATGATGCGGACCTATCGCGGAGGACAAACTTACACTGGTCTGCAACGGTTGCGTGTCGAGGCACTATCGCAGATCGATTCTAGAAATCAAAATTTTGGGAAATTAAAATTGCTAATTCTTTGCTATAAAATTGGGGTTAGACCCATTTTCCACTCAAAAAGTCCCCTTGAACTAGAATATGAAGTTGGATATTTTATATCACACACAGATTTTGAGATATATGAAAATGACGATTTCGGACACTTTCGAGGCACATTTTCGGGCACTTTTTGGGGTCATTTCAATCGTCATCATAAAATTACATGCATTTCATCATCATTCTTTTATCAAATAGTCATCATATAGGAATTCAACTCATAAGACAAGCATTTAGCCCTCAACTCCTCAATAAGTCATAGCCGACATTTTATCAAACACTTAGAGGGTATGTAGTGCTAGTATAGAACCATGCAATTCAAGAGTGAAATCACGTTAGTAAATTCAACGTAAAACCTTCAGCAGATACTTGGTAAGACCCTTAAGCAATATGCGTCAAAATCTTTCATCAAATTTTACAACAGATCTTAGATTCATAGCCCAAAACATGGTAAAATAGTACAATTTCATGTACCTCAACATAGTGTGCAGTTAATAAGAAAGACCCAAGAGTAAATCAACTTTAAATCATGCACTTTTAAGTAAAAGCAGGTTTGGGCATCATTGGTGAAAGGAACCCATGAAAGAAACCCACATACCTTATCTTTGCAAAAGAACTTGATGATGATTGGAGATGGAGACTTGAAGCTTGAGAGGAAATCTGTAGATCGGGAAAGGGTCTTGAAACTTGAGTTTAGGAGTAAAATATTTGGCTAAGTGTTTAGATGAGTATTGGGGAATGTTTAGAATGATATGAGGGTGAAGAATGGCTAAGTACAGGTATATCCAGGTTTGGGAACACTTAGACCCACGAGTCAAAAGTCTTGGACCGCAAGAAAAATAACTGAATAGAAAATGTACATGTCTATGTTGCAGACAAGACGCAGAAATTGATTTTCTTCATTTGTGTGCCCTTGGCGTGTCATGACAGGGGCGAGAAAAGTTTCTCCGGAAATTACCACTTGAAAAATCGAAAATGCTAATCGTTTGCTCTTAAATTGGGGTTAGACCCATTTTCCACTCAAAATGACCCCCTGAACAAGAATATGAAGTCGAATTTTCGATATCGTGCATGAATTTTGAGATAAAAGGAAATTATGATTCCGAGCAGTTTTGAGGTACATTTTCAGGCACTTTTTGGGGTTGTTTCAACTACATAGATTTATGAATTATTTTATGGATATTTATGAACTCTTGCTTATAGTGATATCATTATGCATTATGATTCCTATTTGGGTCGTTCAAGTAATAATTTTATTATGTTAAAAATATTGTTGGGGTTTGACATTGTGATGAAATTTATGATATAAAAGTCATGTACTCTATGATGCCATGAAAAGCCTTGAAGGAACTTATGGGTTTTATTTGGTTTTCATGATACCCAAAATAAGGGTTTTACTATAACAATGGTGGGTTGATATGAATAATTTTAAATGAATTGATTTTACTCCTCTCTTGTTCCATAATCTTGAAATGAATGATTTTAAGTACATATGCATATATGCATCATGTTTGGTAAATCTACATGACAACAATTCTTATGTTGATGAAAGATTATTGCATGAATTTCGAGAGAAGCATGTTAAGATAAGTTTTCAAAAGGTCCCTAAAACCTATAGAAGTACATAGGCTTCTCTCTCCACGAAGTTCTTTTCATATATATATTTAACATAAATGTGGGGCCAAGGACACCGTGTGTGTAGTCCAGACATCGTGTAGGCCAAATTTGACATTTCCGCACAGGCAAAGAACCACATTGCACTCACATTCTGGTCCTGAGACGTTTTTGTTATTCATTTTTTAGTATTTTAAGCTTTCTATAGCTTCAACTAAATCTCCAATCATATAGTACATTTATTAATCTATTTTATATACTTTATTGATCTCAAATGAGTCTCAACTAGTCATACACTATAAAAGTAAAAAGTCTCAAAAGTGGAAAATTACATTACAATTTTATTCATAAATAAAAATTAAAGATTTAATTAATTAAATATTAAATAATATCATATAAAAGGCATTAAAACAAAAGTCGAATCAACTTTTAAATGCTATTAAATAAGAATACATTATGTAAAATGAAAATAAAAAAAATTATGATTTTAATTTTATTCTTAGCATTAATAATTCTACAATGAAGATGCATATAAATAAATAAAAATTAAAGAATTAATAAGAGATATATTAAGCAAATTACACTTTTAATTAATTTTTTCTCAAAGATTGTCAAAAAAATTATTATGATAATCATTAGAAAGGAATGAGAAAAATATTTTAAGTTTACATATCTTCTATTAAATTGTTTATAAGTTATGTTGGACGAAGCATGATTTCGATTTTGTACCTATTTTATCTATGTTGTTTTTTGGGCTCCTAAGCATGTATTGAACTCATGTAAAGTTTCTATGATTTGCAAGGAAAATGTTGACCCCTTATGCTATATATTCTACCCTCCTGTGAGTAAATCATGTCTACATGAATGACTCACACATGATAACTATTTTAACCTCAGGTACTATACTATCTAATGCTCATTAAAAGGGGTCATGTATGTTACAATCTCTACCATCATGTGTAATGCAATGTATTCTACAAGGGTATGTTATATTTTTACCCTCTAGCTAGTACAAGGTATATGCCATGTGTAGGGGTTTTGTATTTTGAATGAGGTACTCATGCCATGTTATCATGTTCTTTAAGTTATGCAAGTAATGATTCTTTCAAGTATTCGGTGGGACTAGACCTAGTACCGAAAGAGGCTTAAGGTGGGAGCTCAACCCAAGGGGTTCTTATATAAAGTCTTGGTCTCTTAACTATGTGCCACCATAGCATTATATTATTTCCCTAGATAGGCTTTTACTAGTGGATCCAAATATGTCACATTACCCACTATGTGGGGTCATGCTTGGTTTACCTTGGCAAGTATACCACTCTTTCATTCGGTGTGGAGTGAACATTGGAATTCCATTTAGTAACTGGGTTGGTCTTATATGTCGGTTAGGGTCTCCTCCCACATATGTATGATATAATATGCAAGTTTTGCTATCTTCATGCACGTTTTAACTTAACAATTGATTATGCATGTCATATTGATCTTATGTCTATTGAGTATGATTATGCATCTTGATTATTATGGCATATGTTCCTTGTCATAATGCATCCTGCATACTAGTACATTCCATGTACTAACGCATACTTTTTGCCTACATGATCTAACCATGTAGGGATCAGAGCTCCTATTCATACACTTGCTCCTTGTGGCTAGCCAGATCCGTGAAGAGTACTGTTGGTAAGTCCTCCATTTCGGGGACAACATCCACCTTACTTTCATACTTTGTTAGGACATGTCTATTTTGGATTTCTATCTTTTGACGGTGAGCTCGGGAGATGTCTTGCCCCATTCCACTCGTACTAGAGGTGTTGTTGGATATGATTGCTTATATATCGAGCTTAACTCATGTTGTGTCTATAATTATGAAAGACTTCTCTTAGACCCTTTTTTCCCTCTATGCTTCTTGTATATTGTTGATATGACAGAAGTCCCAAGTCCCTAAGTACCCCCATAGAGTGAGTCATACTTACCCGCCAGTTAGACTTATTTTCTATCTGATACATGTTTACCCTCGTACCTACAACATTCCCATAGCGTGAGTCCAAAGCCATGTTTCCCTTAGAAATTGTGTGCTCCATGTTAATTGCTCTTTTATGCTTCTGCAAAACCAAGGATGTGCTATGCATGATTAAGAGGCTTGTTTTGAGTTCCTTCGGATTCCCATTCGCCATGTCAAATCTAGGACCTAGGCTTTGGTCATGACAAAAATAGACATACTTATCTTCTAGCGTAGTATCTCTACACACCAGTATACAACTAGATCCAACACTTACAATAAGACTAGGGGTACAATTAGTGCATAATCTCATAAACAATATATAACTACATCAACCGGATAAGATATGAGATGAAATGGATGTCATGAGATGTACAGAATAGAATGCAATGTCAAATAAGCGTGATACATGTATGTCCTACGATACACATCCGCTGGACGTATATATGCCTCAGTCAAAACCCAGGGGGCCACACATGAACCATTTCTCCGTCGAAACCATTTTCCTTTGACGATAATTTCATATCTAGCCGGAACCATTTCCCGTCGGCATTTCATTTCTTTTATTCCTTTTCATTTTCACTAATTGAAACAATTTCCCTTAGACTTTTCATCATCAATGAATCATCAAGCAAGCATATAATAATGACACATTAATAAAGTTCAAGGAAATAGAGTATGCAAGATGTCCATATGCATCATGTATATCAACAATAAAACTCAGATAATTCTCAAGTATCTCAATATAACCAAAGTATCAATGTATCAACCATGCCACAATATAAGCACCATCTCGCTATCAATAACAACAGATTCATAAGATCACATAGGGTACGAATCCACATGTAATTTATAAGTCAATATATTACCATAAGGATATTCATTCACTCCGAAATATTATGCTCTAACATACAAAAGGTTAGAAGTCTACTTGCCTCAAATAAAGTCTCAAAATGAAGATGAAATCATGGCTTTCTCCCTTCTACGACACTCCAAATCACCAGAATCTATTAAAATATAGCATCAGAATCACATAATGAATATAATGGCACCAAAATCAATTAATTCAAAGAGAAAAAGTAAAATGATCAACAATCTCATGCCGATAGAATCACGAAATTTTTAAATCAAAGTATTCTCCTCTTAATAAGGATTCTAATGGTGAAAACCAATTCGAAAACGGAGCTAGGATGAGGGACAAATCATCAATTAAAATTTAGGATCAAAGTCCAGAAAACCCCCAAATTCCACCATTTAAATTCAAGAATTTGAAGTTACAATCACAAATTGATCAATGTAAATCAATGAAATAGGTTGGAAAATAGTTACCCAATCACTTTCCCTTGAAACCCCACTAAATATCTCGCTCAAACAAAGCTTGGAAGTGTAAAAATTGTGAATGGCACTATTCAAGGACTAAATACACTCCACGAGCGCAGAGAAGAATCAAGTTTACCTCCGTGAACGCAGAGCCCTGAATTGCAAACATGGAGAAGAGCCAGGTTCACTTCCGGGAATGCGTATAGCAAGAGAGGGCTGCACCAGCAATGCACAACTAACATCAAAACTCGAAATAGGCACTCGGAACTCAACTAAAATCAAAATTTCACAAACCAAGTATATATCCATACCAGAAACAACAATCCAGATTCAATAGAATGATCAAAAATTGATTTATAGGCTTCCATGACACATTTACCAATGCAAGTCAAATAAACTAGTTTAATACTCAAAATACCAAAATATTCACGAAAGCTCTAAAAATTACAACGAAGCCATTTTATAGTGTCAGTTTTACCACACAGAACCATTATAACTGATGAAATTTCAATATGAGCCCCAGAACTCCGAATGTTGACTAAAGTGAAACCTATGCTTCAAAATGAACTGAAAATGCAACTTTGAGTCTAAAATCACCGTTTTAATCCCAAATTTAGTTCTGCAAGTTCTCCTATACTAGATTCAGCATTTTGGAGCTAATAGAATTGACATAATCAAATTTTGACGTACAAAACTCAAAGGGACTCCAAAATTCAAAATTTCTAACTTTACAGCCTTTTAAAAACTCTTTTTTTCTTGGAAAACTCCAACGTTTTGCAATTTTTCAAAAGCCAACTTTTAGACTTAACAAAAAACGATCCAAGGGAACTTTCGAGTGGGGCAAAATGATAATTTGATCGAAAATGACCATTAGGGTCATTACATCATTCACCACTAAAAAACTATATTCGTCCTCGAACATAAGGCTAAGAGTGGGGCGTCACAAGAAGTAACCAAGAGTCCATCATGCAATTCTCAAGGCCGTTAATTGCTTCCAGGTGATCTCATTCCCAAGAGTTATAACATAAGAAAGTACCATTAAGAATAAGACTTATGAGCCAACATGAAATTTTTCCCTCCAAGAGTAACTACCAAAAAATAAAATAGCCAATGAACCAAACTTGAACCAACACCCTCATACCACACTACACACATTGGGACAATCTTCTACCCGCGCATCCACAAGGCAGATGAGATCCCTCTTTAGTGAAAGCGAATAGTGAATTTGAACAAATTATATGCAATTTACTATACCAACCAACTCAACCCTCAACTGAAATTTTTATTCTCTTAACATAATCCACCCAAAACTCAAGCTATGCAATTCCAATGCTCAGATAATGCATATACATAAGAGCAAAATTCAATTAATCTAGCTCAAAAGGAGGTGACCAGGAAAGGCAACCAGGGGTGACAGATACTCCAAAGCTCATAAAACCTCAATTAAAACTACAATTAATACAACTGGAATGCTAGAACGATAGCTAAAATCAGGTCGTCAAACAACAAGATATAAACCAAAAGTATCAGAAATCACAAGTTTCATGAGCTCACAATCACTTCCATTAGGAATCACCCTCACCCACCTTTAATTGTTTTGGGGGGACAAAAACCTCAACATCCACACTCATACACTCGCACCCTCATGCCAAACCCAAGAAATTCTTGACCACCCCATGAATTCTATTTACATAAAGACATAACCTTTACTTCCCACTAAGTATCAACATAATCCATCATGATAGTTTATGTTTACTTCAAGCAACAAAGTATTATCCATATCCAATCCAACAGTATCGATGACACCCATAAAGTCGTAAGTCCCTTCTATAATGCCCCCATGAGTCACCTATTATGATTGAATGGTCCAATCTAAGATAAAACACAAAATGTTTTACATGTCACTGTTTGTCATTCAACCCACACCAAACTTTCTGAAAAGGAGTCGTTAATCTTTCATAAATCGGTGAGGAGTCAGCCCACCCCATATTATCACACAAACGCAAAGAAAAAATCCATAAAATTTACTATTCTGAACCATGGATCTATACATGATGTCTAATATCCTTCACTTATCTTAACTTATACCTATCATCAATGCTGCAAGGATGTTTGAATGCATAACCTGTACTCGTGGCCCAATTCTAAATGCTCAAACTCTTTAATGTCCAAAGTTAATGTACTTGCTCCTAACCCACATATTGTCATTGTTTCTTAGGAAAGTCCACAACAGATTACCTTTTATTTTACTCAAACTTATCAAATGCAACTTTCTTACATTCTTTAACCATCAAAAGTAGTAGAGTCTATAATCGAAGCCATGCTCAAACCCCTTCAAAATGCTCAATAACCAACGTAACCAATCACCTCATTACCTGATTAATCCATAACTTGACAAAATCAACTATCACGATGAATACTTACCATGGAATCTTGGATCCCAATTCGTATGGTGCAACTAATTTTCTTCTCAATCATGCTTTAACACGTACTTTGAAGATAACAAGAGATCTTATACCCTAGTTTATTATCGACCGCTTCCTCATATATCTCATCATGCCTGTCATTGGTAACCTAAGTTGTACTCATCACTGAACTAAAATCCATAAGGAAACCCATTCTCACACTTGAGCCAACCTCTATAGACTTCTCTCTCACATCTTGCCCAATAAGTTCCTAACTCTAGTGATGCAAGTGTGAACATATTTCCATATGCCGAATGATGTAAACAAAACCATGCTCTACTACAAAAATGAACTTAAACTTGATATAGCAACACAATTCCAAGTCATTCAAGCCAAGTTCAATGACTCAACCAGTTATCCGCATGCACTTTCTTACTATCATTTCCATTCACATTCATACAAGTGAACTTGTTAAAACAATATTATTCTGTATGGTTGCTATCTAAATATCAACTTGCTTCTTTTGGCTTACAATGAATCCGCCAGTCCCCATATAGATCTCTTCAATAAAACCCACACTTAAACAAATTGATATCTATTAAAAGATTCACCACTACAACTTTTCTCATGATCAATCCAACCCCAAGGTAACAGCCAATTGGTTCTCCTCAAATATGATGATAATTCCAAAATCCACCACCTAAGTAAGTGCAACAATTGATAACTCCTTAATAACTGGTATCCACGTTCAAAGATCAATGCCCCTATCCGTGAAAATTACCAGTTCCACATGAGAAGTCCCACTAGATTCACCACTAGAATGGATCATACTCTCCAA
The DNA here is from genome assembly GCA_026153255.1 of Solanum medicagineum. Classification (NCBI taxonomy): domain Eukaryota; kingdom Viridiplantae; phylum Streptophyta; class Magnoliopsida; order Solanales; family Solanaceae; genus Solanum; species Solanum medicagineum. Next base: position 22,504 of record JAPFFP010044051.1, read on the forward strand.
GATGTTCGTGCTCAAATAGTCCACATTTTGTCTCATCGAATATTTGTCATACATAATCAAATTGGTTTCATCTCTCACCAAGCAATACACCTTCTTCCATAGACAAGATGGGTAGTAGAAGTAGAACAACCCATAGCCTTAGCCAAATAGTCATAAACACCACTATAACAATTGTATCGTAGTCATTTGTGCTATATATCCACTCCAAGAAGACTTAATAGAGGTCCTGAGTTAAATGAACACAATGTCATTCTCTTCCTTTACTAAGAAACCCTCATTTGACAACTTAACAACTGTAATCATATAATTATTGTATAGATAACACGGTCATTCCTCTAAAAGCTATGCCATGTTTACGAATTGCCCCAAACATCTAGTAGACAGGGAAGGTACCATCCTTAATGTTGAAATATGTAATCTTACCAATCCATTGGCCAATATTTGAACATTTCTAGCCAAGGGTCTCTCCTCAACCTGTATAGCTACAAGATTCCCCATACTAGAAGCCTTTCTACTTGAAGTATTTGCTACCATATTGGCCTTCCTCGGTAGAATAAAATAGTCATATCATAATCTTTTAGAAGCTCAACTTCATCCGTCATCTCATGTTCAAGTCCTTCTAACTATTGAATGTGTATTGTAGGCTACGATAATCAATGAAGAGCACATAATAAACCCCATAAAGACAGTGCCTCCATTGCTTTAACACAAATACAACCATTGGTAGGTCCAAGTCATGGGTAGGATAGTTCTTATCATGACCTTCAGCTGTCTAGAGGCGTAAGCTATCGCCTTCCCTTTTCTGCATCAAGATTCCACCAAAACCAACCCCAGATGTATCACAATGGACTGTAAAATCAACCCCCCCTTCTCAAGCAATGTCAAAATAGGAGTTGTAATCAACAAATACTTGAGCTTTTGGAAGCTTTCCTCACTCATCTGACCATAAAAATGGAGCATTCTCTTGAGTAAGCCTAATGGATCTGCTATAGAAGAGAAACCCTGAACAATCGTTTGTAGCAACCAACGTGACCCACAAAACTACGAATCATCATGGTTTAAGCAGGCCTAGTCCATCTCTGAATAGCCTGAATCTTCACTGGATCAATCCGAATACCCTTCCTAGACACAATATGACCAAGGAATGCTACCAAACTTAGCCAGAACTTACACTTGGAGAACTTGGCAAAAAACCTCTCCCCTCTAAGCCGCGAAAGTACAATCGTCAACTGCTCATGATCCTCTCTGGCATTGGAGTAGTCCAATATATCATCGATGAAAACAAAAATAATAAACCCTAAATATGGTAAAAAGAAACCATTCGTCAATCCTAAAATGTGGTCGGGGCATCGGTTAGCCTAAAGGACATCACAAAGAACTCATAGTGCCTATATCTCATCCATAAAGATGTTTTAGGAATGTCAAAAGCCCCAACCCTTAGCTGATGATATCTGGATCTCAAATCCACCTTGGAAAACATGGCTGCACCCTGAAGCTGTTAAAAATGATCATCAATTCTTGGGAGAAGATACTTGTTCTTAACTATAACTTTGTTCAGTTATCTATAATCAATGCACATCCTCATAAAGTCATCTTTCTTCTTCACTAACAAAATAGTAGCACCCCATAGAGACACATTAGGGCGTTTGAACCGCTTACTCAAGATATCTTGAAGTTGTTCCTTTAGCTCCTTCAATTTAGTTTCACCTTTTGATACCTTACATGCCTCATCGGACCTCAACCACACTCAAATATTTTTGAATTATAAGACAATCCAATGCTAACCATGCATTCATCCATTAAGTTCATTACCTCTTTCTCAGAGCTGGATCAAATTCCAAACAACAAGATGACATCTTGTATTCCCGCACAGAACACCAAGATGAGTTCCCGCCACTAAAGGGTCACCTAGGGGTAAATACATACGCGACACATGCATACAATCAAGCAATATTTAGAAACCCAACAATAACCACACGTGATAAGAACTGAAAGAATAATAGGGAATTTTCTAACAGCATTTGTAGCATCTCAAGGATAAGTAATGGACATCTCCGCACCGATCCTTAAGACTTTACTCAACTAGGCTTGTACATATTTGAGACCTATAAACTTGGAGCTCTGACACCAATTGTCACTATCCAAATTCTGAGTGTGATAGCACTCCCCTAGCCTAGCGAGGCAAGTTAGCCCAAAACACAAGCAACCTAATAATAAAGATAAAAGTTGAAGATAACAGTCTAATATATAGATAACTGGAAGATAACTAACTACAACTATCTCAAGGACTGATGTCACATATAAAAGCCTCTAAGTATAGATTACTCAAATGAAATACAAGTCATAATGTTTAGTCCTCAAATAGAATAAGAACATAAAATGGAGTACTCAAGGCTTACTGAAGGCATAGGTAGCTATCTCGCAAGAAATTCGGAAGCTCGATCCAACAAGAAAGAAGTCTAACAGGATGAATTGGGCTCACAACCTACAAAAATGTAGCAAGGGGTGAGCACCAAGAAATGGGGTACTCAGTAAATGGAACTAACCTAAAGTAAATCATGAAGAGCACAAGTAACTCCTTGAATCCCAACCACACTACGCCGAACTACAACCTTGTGCTCAAAAAAGTCCCACTCCAACGTAATATACATCTCTGAACAAAATAGACAAACTCATCCTCTAGCATAGTATCTCAGCACACTAGTATATAAATAGATCGAACACTTACAACAAGACCAGAGGTACAATATGTGCACAATCTTATAAATAATATACAACTATATCAATCAGAAAGGATATGAAATGAAATGGATGCCATGAGATGTACACAACTTAATGCAATATCAAATAATCATGATGCATATCTTCCCTACAATACCATCAGCTGGACATATATAATTACCTCAATCGGAACCCATAGGGCCACATATGGACCATGTATCTGTCGGAACCATTTCCCTTAAGCTTTTCATTTCTTTTCTTCCTTTTCTTTTCACTAGCTGAAACTATTTCCCTTCAGCTCTTCCTTTGCTTTTTCACTAGCTGAAACTATTTCCTTTTAGCTTTTTATCAGTAATGGATCATCAAGCAAGCATATAATAATGGCACATTAATAAGCTTCAAGGAAATAAAGCATGCAAGATGTCCATATGCCTTATGTATATCAACAATAAAAATCAGATAATTCTCAAGTGTCTCAATATCACCACTATATCAATGTATCAATCATGAGACAATATAAGTACCATCTCGCTATGAATAACACCGATTCACAAGATCATATAGGGTACAAATCCACAATTAATTTATAAGTCAATATTTTTCCATAAGGACAAGCATTCATTTCTAAATATTATAATCAAACCTATGATGAAACTATTGTACCCCAAAAGTACTCAAATCCATGCTTCTAGGAACATACAAGGTTCATCCATACTAAACAAGAGGTTAAAGTCCACTTGCCTCAAATAAAGTCTCGAAATCCAGAAGAAATCACTGCTTTCCCCCTTCTATGCTACTCCAGATCACCACAATCTATTAAAATATAGTATCACAATCACATAATCAATCTAATGACACTAACATCAATTAATTTGGAGAGAAAGGGTAAAAAATCAAAAAACTCATGCCGAAAAAAATCATGAGAATCTGAATGTTTTTACATCAAAATGTTCTCCTTGTATTAAGAATTCAAATGGTGAATACCAATGCGAAAACTGAGCTAGGATGACGGAGAAATCATCAATTAAAGTTAAGGAATTAAAGTCCCAAAAACCCTCAAGTTCCACCATTTACATCCCAAAATTTGAAGTTAAAATCACAAATTAGTCAATGTAAATCAATAGAATAGGTTGGAAAATAGTTACCCAATTACTTTACGTTAAAAACCCACAAAATCTCTCTCCAAGCAAAGCTTGGAAGTGTAGAAATAGTGAAAATGGATTCTAAAATATGTTTTTAATTAATGGCACTGTTAAGGGGATAAATGCACTCCACGAGCATGGAGAAGAATCAGGTTCACCTATGAGAATTCAAAGGTCTAGACTGCAAGCACAATGAATAACCACGTTCACCTTCGTGAACATGTAGAGCAAGAAGGCGCTGCACCAAAAACTTGAACCAGCAATGCATAGCTAAAATCAAAACTCGAAATGGGCATTCGAAATTCATTTGAAATCAGAACTTCGTAAGCCAAATGTCTATGCATACCAGAATCAACAATCTGGACTCAGCAGAATCATCAGAATTACATTTAGAGGCTTCCACGACACATTTTCCTATGCAAATCAAAAAACTAGTTTAAAACTCAAAATACCAAAATATCCATGGAAGCTCTAAAAATTATGACAAAGTCATTTCTAGTGTTAGTTTCACCACCCAGAACGATTAGAACTAATGGAATTTTGATACAAGCCCCGAACTCCGAACATTGACCAAAGTCAAACCTATGCTTCGAAATGAACTAAAAATGCAACTTCGAGTCTAAAATCTCCGTTTTAACTCCAAATTCAATTCTGCAAGTTCTTCTCAACTAGATTTGGCATTCCAAAGCTAGTGGAATTGACAGAATTGAATTCTAATGCACGAAACTCAAAATTTTCAACTTAAAGCCTTTTAAAAACTCTTTCTTTTGGAAAAGCTGTAACTTTTTGCAATATTTTCAAAATCCGACTTTTAGACTTAACAAAAAATAATTAAAGGCATCTTTCAGATGGGGAAAAAGGATAATTTGATCACAAATATCGAAAATGACTTTTAGGGTCATTACAGTACATAAGCTATTAAATGCATTCATACCATCAGATTCGAAAACACTGCATAGTTTCTTTCATTAATTTTATTGGTTATATTCTCAATAGGCAGCTTAGGCTCGTTGGATAAATTAGTCAGGTTGAATGTATTTGATTTAGGTAGGTTTGGGGAAGTGTTCATCGAAAAGAAGAGGGAGATATTGACCAGCCGTTGTGGCTGGCTGGCCAGTGACCAGAGCAATCATAGGTTATTGAACATTTAGGAGTTTTCCCTTTGGATTGATTTTTCACTAGTATTTTCAAAGAATTCAATAATTCAAACAATCATTAATTGTATAATTTTACATAATACCCGTTTGAACATACGCATTCCTTAACATGACTCAACTATCAACAACAAATAAATTAAAGAGTTGAAGTTTAAGGATTTCTATAATAATCTCAAATCAATTCATAACGAGAATTGAAATTGAGTTCACAATTAAATATCTATAAAATTATAATAAAAATTTCAACACATATATAAAGTAAAAGAAAACGTTATTGAATTTTCAAAGCCCATATCCAAAGAACTAGATTTGGCTCTGCATATTGACAAACTCAATGAAATCGCATAAGACTAAGAGGAGGAATATGGTTTGTACACATTTTATTACTATGCATGAAATGGTAAAGTTATTGAAATACCCTCGGAATTACCTGTTGGTCTATAAGAATTAATCAAACTAAAACTATCATATTACCAATTTCCTTGGACATGAGAGTATAAAAACAATTGCAAAGGAGGATAGTTAAGAATTTTAAAGTTAAATCCTTTGTTAATTTTCAATCTTCCTTTTACAAATTAATGGTAAGAGAACTGACAACTTCAAATAGAGATCACAAAAGTGAAATATAGTTACTAATTTCAGAAAAAAAAAAACAATTTGAAAAAAATTGTTTAACATGGTCTTTTAAAGATTTTACACAGCCACAATGTGTAATAATTATCCAAAAGAGACCATACAATCACCATGCTTACACAACCACTATGTGTAAAATATTGTAACAAATATATTATACGCAAACAAAAATTTCATCCTTGATTAAATATTGACACATAAATATAATTTCGAAATTTAATTGTAAGCAATTCTACTCATGTTTTCCAATTTAAGATAAGCATAGTCTTTTTAAACCACCCCCCCCCCCCCAAAAAAAAAAAAACCTGTTGCCCACCGAATAAACTTGTTCCGATGCAATAAATTCACACGTAACACGAGAAAAAAAGTGCACAAGGCAAGTCTGGTGTGAAAAGTGCGATCAAAAAACATTAGCAAATTACGAAAATTGATCTCTAACATTAATTCTTCATGAGATACCACATGTTGCACCAACTAAACTATCCTCATAAGTAACGCACACATAGTTAGCAACAAGATGTGTCCCAAAATAAGAGGCCGTAATCTTCATGGGGCAAACATTGTATAGATTTTTGACATGAATGTTAAAAAAAAATATTTTCAAAGAGATTGAAAGGATCTCAACTCTAGAAATATCATGATTTATCTTGGAGTGAAGGTGGTGACTGAAGAATTAAGTTGAGAAGCTCCTGCTTTAGCCTTACAATGAGTGGAGGTGACAGTGTCATCTGGTTTTGAGTATTGTTCGTAGCGAAAAAGTTCTTCCTTCATCCTATTTTTTGTGGTATCCTTTGACTTGTCACAATATTTAAGTAAAAAAGGACTTCATAACGTACAACACATGCTTACAAAAATAAATATATTTTATTTACTTTAATTTACAACCACAAAATCAAAAAATCTTTTTTTGTTTTCTTAAACTCCAAGTCAAGTCAAACTAGGTCATGCGTTTTTCAAACAGAGTAAGTATATGATTGTTATTGGAACCTCTTCAGTGATTTGGTACTATGCTCATCAATAAGAGATTATATGCTTTTCATGTATATGTTATTAGAATGCAAAAGCTAAAAGAAGAGAGCTCCAAAAATAACATATACATAACTTCAAATTAACAAAAACAAATTTCTCAAATATCAATTGATCTATAAAAGATGATTATTAGAGGCATAATGACCAACCTTGGTAGGAAATTCCACCATCACTGTCCCTTGGCATAATAGCTTGAGCATTGGGAGAATCATTTGTTGATCAAATACGAGTTAATTTTATCATAAGATCTGGAAGTTTTACCTAAAACCAAAAAACAATGGAATCGTGAAAAAGAACTTATTGTTCAAAATCCAGTACGGTGTACAATATAGTTGTCAAAAATTAGAGGGCAAGTAAATCGAGTTTTTTTTTTCTTTTTCGGATAAATAGGGAGACTTGATCACGCTCAAGATACGACTCTATTTCAAGGTCAAAGCGATCGTCAAAGTAATAAACGTAGCCAAGGTTAGGGTCGAATCCCACAAGGAATATGAAACTTTGCAACTTGGTTCACCAATAATCAATTCAAGAGTCAACTAACTCAATTTCCTAGAAGGGGGGGGGGGTGAAACGCCCAAAAATATGCCTCAGAATGCCCATAATTGTGATTTCCATATATCTAAAAATCTATGTGTGATATCAAAAAATCGACTTCATATTCTCAATCAGGGAAAAAATTGAGTGGGAAATGGGTATAATCCGGATTTTAGAGGACCCGTAGAGAAAATTTTGCTAATTTTCGATTTCTAGTGGCCATTCGTGCCCTAGGCGACGCGCTAGGGGCGCGGATTAGTGTTGGAATAGTATCCGCGTCTGGTGTGGGTCACACCAAGGGTGCGGACCAGTTTATTATTTTCCTTGATTTTTCTATCTCAGCCAAGGGCATTGGGGTCATAGCCCCATGCTCATTTAAACATGAAATCTATCACACTTATCCTTTTTTTTAATCTCTATATCACTTAAAACCTCTCTAAAACTTTTCCAACACTTTATCAAAATTCGCGCTAGAGGCGCGGATTAGTGTTGGAATAGTATCCGCGTCTGGTGTGGGTCACACCAAGGGTGCGGACCAGTTTATTATTTTCCTTGATTTTTCTATCTTAGCCAAGGGCATTGGGGTCATAGCCCCATGCTCATTTTTTAAACATGAAATCTATCATACTTATCCTTTTTTTTATCTCTATATCACTTAAAACCCTCTCTAAAACTTTTCCAACACTTTATCAAAATTTGCATGCAAATCCAAGGATTTCAAGCTCACTTTGGATCTACGAAACTCAAATCCAAGCTTCAAGTCTCCTTCAAGATTTACATCAAGGAAAACCCAAGTTTATGGTATGTGGGTTTCATCCATTCGATCCTTTTACCCATGGAGTCCAATCTTTCTTTTTACGAAAATTGCATGATTTCAAACTATATTGTCGATAACGATCTTTTATTATGAAATATGAGCATGGATTATGTTGGGGTTTTATTAAATATTGTTGATTATGCATGAATATCTATTTTAAGCTTATACCATGAGTTGATCTTTGTCTATTGATACTATGCATGATTTGATCTATGTAATTTATGAATCGTGATGAACTTTTCAGATGGATTTCATGATATTCCATTTGAGGTTTTACTACAATGTTGGTGGGTTGATTTCGAATTATTTTACTCACTCTATTTCACTCTTGAATTTGCATATATTTGAACATCTTGAACCCACCATGTGTTTGATAAAATGTCATGTCAAGAATTCTTAAAGTTATTGATGATCTATTGCATGATTTATGAGTCAAGTGACTTTATGATTATTTTGGGCTTTCAAAAATGTATTGAATTCATGAAAATGTCTATGTTGTTTTAAATGCAGATTTAAGCCCTTTTTCAAATATTTTACCTCTTGTGGGCCTTTGATGTTAATGCAAGGGTAATGCTTGATGATGATCTATTCTCATGTTTTAAAGTTAGGCTCACCATTAGAGGTCACAGTATGTTTTAGAGCTGCTCATGTCATGTTCCTATGTTTCTTACAAATTGTTAGAGTATGATTATTTCAATTATTCTGTGGGTTAAGGCTTGGCACCGATGGATTGGATGTGGCATGGACCATTTTCATGGGTTCATATTCCTTTCCTCAAACTATGTGCCAACATAGGATTATACTTTACCCTTGCCTTACTAGTGGATCTATTTAGTGCACTTCTTCATGAAATCCTTTCCTAAATGGGACGGGTTCCTATCAGGAGGGTTACTTCATACAAATGGGATGAGCTCCTGTAAGGTGATGTATGGTTTACCTTTGCAAGTAGACCACCTCTTTATCGATGAGGGATAATCATCGGGATTCCAAGTTATAGCTCGCTTGGTCTTACCATTGTCGGTTAGGGTCTCTTCCCACATATGTGTTACGTCTATGTAAATTGCATGGTTGACAAGCATGTTTACTTAAAGCGTTTATCATACATGATATATCGGCATTGTATCTATTGCTTATATCTTGCGCATTGTGATTGTATTGGCGTATGTCTTTGTTGCATTGCATCCCGCATACTGAGTACATTCAAATATACTAACGCATACTTTGTGCCTACATGATATCACCATGTAGTGACTGGAGCTCCATTTGATCATCCTCCTCCTTCACGGGGCTAGTACGATCTTTCAAGCAAGCTTTGGTGATTCCTCAACTTTAAGGACAATATCTACTTATTCCATGCTATGTAGAGATTCTTTCTCGTTGTTAAACACTTACTATTATGAGGGTGAGCCCAAAAGGTGTCTTAGACCCCATTCCATTCCAATTTAGAGGTATATGTTGGATATTATGGGTACTTGTGCTATGAGCTTGACTCTTTTCTATTTTTATGAATATCAGGATGTCCCTTAGTCCCGCTCCCCTTTTTATTATATCTCTTGTTGTTGGTTATTTTGCTTCCTTGACAAAGGATGTGTGAATTATGTGCGAAGAGGCTTGTTTTGGTCCCTTTGGGTTTCTATTCATCGTGTCACATCTAAGGCCTAGGCATGGGTCATGACAAACTTGGTATCAGAGCACTAGATTGTTAATAGCCCTTGGAGTCAAACACACTACGTCGATTAGAGTCTTGTTCATGATTATGAAGCGTGCCATAACTATGAATGGGAGGCTATGAGGCGTTTTAGGAAATGTTTCATTTTTTCATGGGCTATGTCGTGCTTTAGGTGTTACTATAAGGTGTCACTCCAAACGAATACTCTTTCTCTTTTAGATCATGTCGATCCCATGAGGAAGACTATGGAGAGCCCGTTTACCCAAGGAGCAACTGTCCCCTCCCTCTCCTCAAGCTCCTCAAGAAGGAGGGGAGGCGCAAGATCAATTCAGAGATGCTATAACCATGTTGGCTCATGCCATGACCAACTAAAAGAGTCTATATACATTGTCCCGTGTTCATTTTGCATAATGTCTTGCCTTGTGATTTTGTTGAATTAGATATGGCAGATTTTGATGTCATTCTTAGGATGGATTGGTTGCATGCATATTATGCCTCCGTTGATTGTAGAACCCATAGGGTGAGATTCCAATTCATTAATGAACTTGTCCTTGAATGGGAGAGTAGTAATGTGGTGGTCAAGGGAAGATTCATTTATTGTCTCAAAGCCCAAAAGTTAATTTCTAAGAGTTGTCTGTATTATCTTGTGGGGGTTAGAGATGTTGAGTCCAAAGTCCCTTCTATTGAGTCAACTCCGATAATTAATAAGTTTCTTGATATCTTTCTCGATGAGCTCCTCGGTGTTCCTTCCGAAAGGGAAATAGATTTTGGGATAGACCTCCATCTCGATACTCAACCCTTCTCCATTCCCCCTTATCGTATAGCTCTAGTGGAGTTGAAGGAGTTGAAGGATCAATTAAAAGATTTGTTGGATAAGGGTTTTATAAGGCCTAGTAAGTCACCTTGGAGTGCACCGGTGTTATTTGTGAAGAAAAAGGATGGTTCTCTTAGAATGTACATTGATTACCGGCAACAAATAGGGTCACCATAAAGAACAAGTATCCCCTACAAAGAATTGATGACCTTCTTGATCAACTACAAGGGGCTAGTCACTTTTCTAAAATGGATCTTCGGTCCGGGTATCATCAAGTAAGATTGAGGGAGTATGATATTCCTAAGACGACTTTTCGAACTAGGTATAGGCATTTTGAATTTGTGGTTATGTCTTTTGGGTTGGCTATATTTATGGATCTCATGAATAGAGTCTTTAAACCCTACCTTGATATGTTTGTGGTGGTTTTTATTAATAATATCTTGATTTATTCACATAGTAGGGAAGAGCATGTGAATCACTTTAGGGTGGTGTTGCAAATTTTGAGGGACGAGAGGCTGTATGCTAAATATTAAAAAATGTGAATTTTGGTTGAAAGAGGTTGCTTTTCTAGGGCATGTGGTGTCGGGTGATGGCATTAAGGTGGATCCTAAGAAGACGGAGATGATTAGAAATTGGCCTAGACATTTGACTCTGACGGACATTAGGAGTTTCCTAGGTTTGGTGGGTTATTAACGGAATTTGTGAATGGCTTTTCTTATAATGCTTTCCCTATGACTAGGTTGACCCAAAATAAGGCAAAATCTGTGTGGACCGATGACTATGAAATGAATTTTTAAACCTTGAAGGATAACTTATCTTCGCTCTTATCTTGGCTCTACCGGAAGAGTTAGAGGGATTTGTGGTTTATTGTGATGCTTCAAGAATTGATTTGCAGCACATGTTGATGCAAAATGTTAATGTTATAGCATATGCCTCTATACAACTTAAAATGCATGAGAAGAATTACCTTACCCATGATCTTGAATTGGCGGCTATGGTATTTGCTTTGAAAATTTGACGTCCTTTTTTGTATGGAGTTCATGTTGATGTATTTACTGATCACAAGAGTCTTCACTATGTGTTCACCAAAAAGGGTCTTAACTTAATACAAAGAAGGTGGTTAGAGCCTTTTAAGGATTATGATATGAGTGTGCATTATCATCCCGACAAGGCAAATGTTGTGGTCGATGCTCTAAGTAGAGTGTCCATGGCTAGCCTTGCTCACATTGATGTTGGTGACACAGAAGTGGCTAAAGAGGTTCACCGGTTAGCAAGGTTGGGGGTTAGGTTTAATGAAGTTGAAAATGGTGGTGTGGTGGTTGTTGATGTTTTTACATCTTCTTTGATTGAGGAGGTGAAGTCAAAACAAGACCTTGATCCCACTTTATTAGAGTTGAAGGCCTTGGTGAAAGATGGTAAGGGAGGTTTTCTCCCAAGGGGGAGATGGTATCCTTAGGTACCAAGGTAAATTATGTGTGCCCAACATTGATGACTTGAGGAAGTTGATTTAGGAAGAAGCTTAAAATTCATCCTATTATATTCACCCTGGTTCTACAAAGATGTATAGAGACTTGAGGGAGGTGTATTGGTAGGGTGGTATGAAAAGTGATATTGCTATGTTTGTTTTCAGGTGCCACAATTGTGAACAAGTGAAAGTCGAACATCAAATGTTGGGTGGCCTAGCTCAATACATAGAGATTCCTCCTTGGAAGTGGGAAGAGATGATCATGGATTTTGTGGTTGGGTTGCCTAAGACTACGAAACACCCGGACTCCATTTGGGTTGTTGTTTATAGAATGACAAAGTCGGCTCTCTTCCTACAGGTTAAAACTACTAATGGTGCCAAAGATTATGTCAAATTGTATATTCATGATTTGGTTAGATTGCATGGGGTGCCCTTGTCTATCATTTCGGATCGTGGTGCTCAATTCACTTCTCATTTTTGGATGTCTTTCTAAAAGGGTCTTTAAACCAAGGTTAAGCTTAGCAAGGCTTTTCATCCTCAAAAGGATGGCTAAGCCGAAAGGACTATCCAAACTCTTGAGGATATGCATAGGGTTTGTGTTTTGGAGTTCAAGGGTAGTTGGGATGAACATCTTCCACTTATTGAATTTTCTCATAGCAATAGCTATCAATCTAGCATTGGTATGGATCCCTTCGAAACTCTTTATGTTAGACATTGTAGATCCCCATTTGGGTCATTTGAAGTAGGGAAGATGGCTTTGCTAGGTCTGGATTTGGTGATGTAGTGACCTAGGTAGGCTTTGGACCACGAT